>VXAZ01001659.1:114170-191004 GCA_013399875.1 Gymnorhina tibicen
TGTGGATGCACACCTTTCCCTCAGCCTGAGGTGACTGACTCTGTGGCTGTTGCTTCTTTAAAACTTTATATCAATGTTTGAGGCATAAACTATTTTCAGTCTCTGACAACAGTCCCAGTTCCAGTAAAGTACCAAGCAATGGGGAGCTAAGGCACAACAACAGACATGAAATCCACAAAGCTGCTTGCATTTATAATATTGTGAGTGTTGCTGCTAAGTCCTTGTATTAGGTCTGGCTGGGACAGAGTTAATTTTCTTCCTAACAGCCCAGATGGTGCTGTGCTTTGGATTTGTGACTAAAACAGTGCTGATATCACACCCATGGTTTAGCTATTGCCAAACAGTGCTCACGCAGCTTCCAGATCTTCTCTGTTTGTCAGTCTGTCCCGTCAGCAAGTGGGCTGGGGGTAGGCAGGAGGCTGGGAGGGGACACAGAGGACACAGCTGACCCACACTGATCAAGGGGTGTTCCATGCCATAAAACATCACCGTCAGCAATGCCACTGGGGAAACCTTTCCAAAAGAGCCACTGTTCAGAGACCTGCTGGGCATCAGTCTGCTGGTGAGAAGTGGTGAGTGTCTGCCTTTGCATCACGTCTTCTTTTTGTCTTTATTTCAACCCCCAAGTTGTTTTTTTTCTCTTCTGGTTCTCTCCCCACCTGCTGCGGAGGGCAATGAGCAAGGAGTTGGTGGGTGCTTGGTTGTGTGACAGAACCCACCACAGTCCTATAATACCCTATAGCCCCAAACTCAGCTCCCCTAATAACAGTTCAAGAATAATAAAAACAGAAAAATGCATCCCAGGCAGTTCTATACCAAACTGACCACTGACAGAACCAAGTAACAAAGCCTGAGTGATTACAGAAAGCTCATTTTAGGGCAGAACTAGAGCTCTGCGTAAGGTCAGCGACCCAGTTTTCAACATGGCATCAACAAAGTGCGGAAAACAGGATGGAAGAAATCCATACATGGGTGGGACAGTCCCCAAAAATATCCTCTCTTTAAAATGTCTCAACTGAAAGAACAGAAAGTCAATACAGGGAACAATGCATTTTTGTTCCCTTCCCGGCAGAAGCTAAAACGCAATCTTCAAAGTAGAGAAATGCCAACACAATCTTCATGCTTTTTCACAATTAGTTTGGTGAGTGATTTTTAGAAGTGTGTAATGGATGTAGGTGTGCAGTTCCTGACAGATTTTTGCCCCTCAATGCTCCAAACTGCAGCACTCAGAAGATGCACTCAATAAATATTATCGCCAAATACCTGTTACTGTGCCTTACAGAAGTGTGATCTCTCATGACCTGGCTGTTCATTGTGGCAGCTGGAGGAGACAGAGGGGAAATAATTTTGTATTTCAAAGCTTTTCTTGCTTCATGTCAGAAATACACACACAGAAAAATATCTCCTTTGGGTATTACAGAAGCTAAGCAGAACTTGAAATGTTGGTAATGTAGAAGTTGGTTCTCTTTCCTGGGCCAGAGGATGATTACTGTGCCCCAGAAACCACAGCACCCTTGGCTGAGGCTCCCTGGGCTGGTGCAAGAGCTGGAGTGCCCAGTCCATGTATCCAGCCCGTGGAGACCTCACTGCTGTCACAGCACCATCAGCAGCTCCTCAGCAGGGCTCTGAATACAGCCAGAGCTGGGAGTTTGCCTCACACTGACAAACAGCCCCTTTTAAAGGACCTCCCTGAAGACAGGGGTCACTCAGGGCCAGGTGAGCAGCAGCACTGGGACCTGTGAGGAGAGTGGCACCAAAGTCACCTCTGGCACAGGCACCTGTCCTGCCGCCCATGGGCTCTTCACACAAAAGTGATGCCAATAATCATTCTTCCCTCCATAATATAAATATCAGGCAGCTGGAAAGCCAAGAGGAAAATGGGATTGCTTTTGGTCAGAAGTACAAACCTGAGAGACCATAAAACTGAGTTGGCTAAGCTGGTACCTTACAGTTTTCATCACTATCATAAAATCATTTTTTTTTTAGCTTTCTTTAGCAGCAAATACTGAGTCCCTGAACTGTGGCTGGTTCTGCAACTCTCTTCTCCATCTCTCATCCTGAGTTCTTGCCTTAGCAACTTTCTTGGCGTTTAGCTACACAGTGAAATCAGATGCCGTATGAAAAAATACTTCATTTTGCCAGTTTTGAACATGTTATTTTTCAGTTTCATTCAATATCATCTCTCTCACGTTGTGAATCACAGAGGACCTAAATTCTAAATTTCTTTCGTGGACTATTCATTATTTTATATGCTGTTATTAGGCCCTTTCTTATTCAATCTTAGTAACAAACAAATCCCATCTGTTCTGTTTCTCTCCACATTCACCATTTCAGAGTTTGTGCTGTTAAATTTTATAGGAAGAAAAGTCTTTGTTTCTATCTTCTGTCTGGAAGAGTGGGAAGCACCACACACCCAGGACATTCAGCTCTGGACAATGATCCAAAGAAATAACTTTTTAGGATTGTCTTTATGGATGCCGTTAACCCCTTGTGATATGGCAGACTAGGAAATGCACACTGCATCTGTCAGAATTCTCACGGAGGTCTTCTGTTTGTAAAAAACAATAGATCTTTTGGGTGGGAATGCGTTGTTTGCTTCTATTGGGTTTGGGGGTTTTTTTTGTTGTCGCGTTTTTGTGGTTTTTTACTCTTTCTCAACTCTCCCAAACTCCCTTCCTTGAGTCTTTTATTTGCTATCTATAAAAATGAATCAGCTGATGAGCACAAGGCAACATGAAATATCTTATTCTGCATCATCTGTGGATTGTGTCATTCCCTGAGCCCAAATTCAGAGTAATATTTAGAAGTTAGTGGCTCTTGAATCCAGATTAAACCAAACTTTGGCAGCCCTGCTGAAGTTGTGGGATAAAAATGATTAAAATTAAGGTTTCAAAGTACTTTTTCACTATCTGACCAAGATTGTTAATTCATTTTAAAGTCAAAACACTTAGACAGAAAGCAGCTTTCAAGTCAAGGCAATGCATGTTTCTTCCTTCGCATACTGATCCTGGCAAGCTAAGGAACACACTCACTGGACTTTGGAATTTGGCAGTCTCCACCAAAATTCAGGTGCCCTGCCCAGCTGTTGCTCAGTGAATGTCACAGATTTAGAATTTCTGAAGCAGGACTCTGGCTCTGGATGCCTAAATCCAGTTAAATGAGAACCTTGAATCTCAGCATCTCTTCATCCCTTATATCTGACACAATTTAGTCTGGGACAAGTATCGTTCTTTCAGCTCCTCTCCAAAGGCACCATCTCAAGAGTCATGAGACAACCCAGCAGCATTAACAGCTGTGAGCTGAGGAGACAAGAATCTCTGGGAACTGCTTCAGTCTGGGGATGACTGTGGCTTCCCAAAAGTCCCTCAGGACCCTTTGGAGGGGGATAAGGCCAGGTATGGAATGAGATTCCTCAGGCATTTCAGTCACAGAGCTGACAAGATCAGCTCTGACAGTTACCTGCTTTAGAATCCTGGATTGTGCTTAAACACTGGCTCAGCTCTCACAGGCTGACTGCTCCATTCTGCAAGAGTGAAGGACTAATTACACTGATATCTGGAAACTAAAGGGTAATTCTGAGTGAAGAACACTAGAGGAGCTGATACAAAGTCTGTGTGAATTGAAACCTGGACATTCACCTGACAAATTCTCTGAACAGAGCTGGAATATACTGTGCAACTGTTATAAAGATAAAACCTTCTTCTTCCTAAGTGTGCTTGTTCCCCACTGGAGTGGCATGCCCTGTATTAATTATTCCAGCTGAAAGCCCAAAACATGACTTTCATTTTCGCTGAGATGCTTTTGTAAACTCCGTTTAGATCAAAGAAGACTTTCATGCTGGATTTTTCCTTTAATTGAGCAGACAAAGCGTATAGTAATTAGCTGATCTAACATAGTAACAATGATCCTAATCTTCTGATATTTTGCACAGCTGAATGTCTTTGAGCAAACCCAGCAGGGAAGTAGAGAAGAATGATATAGAGGAGGCTAGAATGGGATAAATTCTTGATATGTACAAATATATGAGACAAAATAAATCTTGCTTGTAACTTCATGCATCTCTGCCTTTAGAGTTTCAAATGCACAAATACATGGGGAGAGAATATGGTTTTCCCTGAACAACACAGAGAAGGAAAAAATCTTCTATTCCTTTAGAATCTTTACCACCTATTCAGAGGATTCTTCCACTCCAAGAAGCAGTGTAAAAATAGCATTTACTATTTAATGTGTCTCTTTGCTATGTTTGCACATATAGAATTTTAGCTAATAAATTTGATATATCTGTGAGTGTAAAGTGCAACCACTTCAAATTAGTTTGATCAAAGATCAGACATTAGGCTGATAAAAATTCTATGGCTTCTGGAAGAGGCTGGGGAAGCAAAGATCATAATGTCCTCAGAGACCAGCACCTTGCAGCCTTTTTTAGGGCCATTTACATGTAAATAAGGTATTTATAAGCTCACATAGATGTTAGCAGAATCTGAATTTGGAATATTGTTCTCAAATAAATAGTAGGATTTGTGTTTCTGCCTCAGCTTTTTCAAACTGTTTATTTAATATTGCTTGTGTTGCACCTCCTGCTGAGATCAATATCGAGTTGTGCTTAGACCCTGCACAACTGCTCAGACCAAGGAGGCTGATTACACAGTGTCTAAAATCTAAATTGCAAACGTCCACACCATTACTGGGGAGTGTGGAAAAGGCAAAAACTATTTTTGCTCCCCAGTGCTACACTGCAAGAATCAGATTTATCCCTTCGCCAGGTTTTAAAAGGAAAGCAATGCTAATGAATGATTTGCATTCCTGGATTGGTTCTGCTCAAAACTTTCTAGCACAGGTAGGTACTTACTTTGCTTAACTATAAAGTTGTTACTACATGAAAATAGAAAATATATGAAAGGAAATAGAGGAAAGAGCCTGGTTCAAATGGATTCAGCTGGCAAGTGGTAGAGTCAGTCAGCCTCTGCCCGTGTTACATCTTGCCAGCATTATCTTCACAACTCCCTCCAGAAGGGTCCTTAATCTGACAGACATCCCCCCACCACTGCACCCCCAGCATGTCTCACCTGTGCTGAGATAATTTCTGGTATAAAACACCCTTGTGAGAGGACCCCTCACTCCCAGGGAGAAGAGTTAGAGCAACAATTGCAATGATGCACTTGGCTTTCACCCTGCATTTAATTTTTTTTGCTTTCTGTACAATGGCTTTACCATCATTTCAATTGCATCAAGCTCCAAAAAGCTGAGGTGGATTCTTGTCTCTGATACACCTTTGGACAAGTTAGTGGAGCATAGATTTTTAAAACACTTTGAAAGACACTTAATTTCCTAAATCCAGCTGGAGTCAGAAGAAATAAGGACCTAAATGTTCTATGTATATGTATATGTAAATGTTTGTGTATATGTTTTAAGGTTCTAAGTCCAAACAACACCCACAATGCAAGGGGTTTGGAGGGTTCTCAGGAACTGTTTCTAAGTTTCCTTTGAAAGAAGAAGTTATTAGTCTTTCTTACTTACATGTGAATCTTTTTCAGGTTATTCAGGATGAAATAAAGCCTTTTGAAACTTCAGCCCTGATTTATTTACAGCACAAATAATTTTTTCAGATCAGAAATCAAATTTTCCAGTATCAATGCTAACCACACTTCATGCTTCAAAAATTTGGCAAGCACTGCTTTTTTGGCAAAGGAGCTAAGACAAAAGTTTTTTTATTCACAGGAGGATCAAGAAGAGGAAGAGGGAGAAAGGGAGGCATTTCACAACCCTGAGTGTGTTTCTGCCAGATATGAGCACCTGGAGTGAAAGGCTGTTTCTCAGCACATTAATGGGTACCCGAGGAGCAGCACCAAATTTTTATTATGTTCCTTCTCTTCTTAATCCTGCTTCATTTCATCTACAACAAGGATATCCTTGAGAAAGTTGGAGGTTTTGAGAGGCAGAGGGGAAAAGTTAGAAGGTTTTGGGTTGGGGTTTTTTTTGGGGGGGGCTTGCTTTGGGGTTTTGTGGTCTTTGTTTTGGTGTTTTGTTTTGTTTTTTCAAAGGCACGTGCTGGATCATGACTGAGCAGCGCAGCAAATTGCAAATGGGGTGTGGGAATTGGCTGCAAACCTCAGCGCTTGCCAATGCGAGGGAACATGGACGGGCGCAGAGAATTGATCAATACTCCAGCCCTGTGCCCACACAAACTGGCATCGCAGCTCCCTCCAGAAAGGGACCCAGTTCCCAGGTTTTTTTGCTCCGTCTTTTTAAACAACTAAACTCGGAATGTTTAAATAGCAATGAGTAAGGAAACTTCAGTCAAGCAAATAATTTGAGCCACTGACTTTCAGTTGGTGTTTCATCTGAGTTTTGGCAACTTATCCTTTGGCAGAGCTTGCAGATTCAGCACACAGCCAGGCACAGACACCCCTGGGACTAAGTCTAAGCACCAGTTTAGCATTGCCTTTTTGTTGTTTGAGCTATTTTCCTACTTTATACTTTGCCTTTAACCTGTTTATTTCCCAAGCTGTGTTTGGAAGCAAATTAGCATGATATAAATCCCTTCCCATAAACACAAAGGAATACCCAGACAGAAGCACCCAGGAAAGTGCTTCGAACTATGCAGTAATTGTGAAACACTTTATAATTTCAGCTGCCTTTTTCTTTTCCAAACAGTGTCTGCACACATTTCTTTTTATCACATGTTTATCAAGCACTATGTATAAAATGATCAGAACATTTCCACAGGTGAGGTAAGGTGAGGCAGCCAGACTGAAATCCCAAAAGGGCACATTTCACTCAGTTCACTCAGCACAATTACCTTTCTGACAGGAAAGTGTTCCCAGCCACCTCACACCCTGCTTTTAGAGCTGTCGATAGTCCCATTTGCACCTTTCCAAAGGGAGAGCCAGGGTGCTGTACAGCCAGAATGATACACAGCCTGCTAAAGTGTGTGATGAAAAGACTTAGTCCTCACTCTGAAAAATCTTCAGTAACAGCTCTGAAAAATGAATTAATTGACTTGCAATTGTATATCAAGGTAGATTATGGTAGCTATATAATTCAAGTAATTAATGTGTGAGAAATCTAACAAGATAATTACTCTTATCAATAATTTTACGTGCCCTCTCATTAAATTTCTTTTCTGTAGCATTTCCCCAGTATATGACAGTGAGTGCTCAGTTGAAAGGCCCATCTATGCCAACAACTTGTCTCTGACAGGTTTTTGCCATTGGTCACTGGGGAAAAAAAATATATATATATATACACATGCCAAGTATATATTATATTTCCCCCATCACTACTACTGTCTCAGCCCACCAATACTTGTAGCTCAGAGCCCGGGCTGTATTTTGTACATGTAATAGTTCTCAATGTTTTTCCCTTTAACTAGTTTGTCTACTTTCCCCTTGAACATTTTACTTTTTAAACCTGATTATCCACATATTTTGATAAGCAGTTCTCAATCTTATCTTGACAATGTAGCTTAATAATTTCTTCCTTACTTAAATCTCATTTTTAGATAGCTTTCCATCAGCTTCAGCCCCCCAGATTAAGTTAGAGGTAGGTGCCACATTCTCCAGGGGAACATAAAACGTTGCCTGCTCACAAAGGAGGAAGATATTCTTTCTGCTTGAAAGGTTTTGATTTATGGAAATGAATAGCTGCTCTTTACAAGGGAGAAATAGCTAATTTTCAGAAATTATCCAAGCCTTTACAGACCCAATAATACAGGAATTTAACTTAACTTCAACCTGCCTTCATATCTCACAGGATGACGTTCCACTGTCAGGAGATTATCCTTCTCTCCAGTCTCCATGTGCAGAGGTCCCACACCCTCCTCAGCGTATCCCAAGGCTTCTCTCTCCTCGTAGGTACAAAAATTCCCCTAACTTTGGCTGCTGTTGGAATTCAGCAAAGGGTGAAACAAAATCAGCAGGTTCAAGCCGTAGTGCTTGAGGACAGCAACTGATGAGGAGCTTGGATAAGTTCATTAAGCGCAATGGCCACTATGGGCTACCCCCATCACCCCTTCAAAATGAAGAAATGAAGATGGGAGTCGAGCTATAAGAGGTGGGTTGCCCAGTTTGCCACATGAAATGGGCAAAGTGTGAAGAGACTCTTTATAAAATACTATTTGCAAGCTCACAATGCAACCTGCTGGTGTTTCCCACTGCTGTCCAAAGTGGCTGAACTGGGTGAAGTCAGTGGAACTTGGGGTATGGAGCAGCCACCTGAGGGACCCCACTGTGTATTTTTGCCTCCAAGAAAATGAAATTCATCCTGCTCCAGCAACAAGTGAGAGGCATACAAATTCAGAATCATATCAGGATTATCATACACCAGAAGCAAGTCTGAAAGACCATTAAAGAAAAAAACATTTCACTGGGGATCCATCCCTGTGGAAACAGACATATTTTCTCTTACCTCTGGAATATCCGTCTGAAAACATGTGTGCTCTGAGTCGAAACCACAACGATGATGTTGGTCACTGTGACTGCAAAAATCTACCATCACCTATATCAACACCTGGGGGTTTGATTTAGGGATGGATCACATGGTTTTGGAGTTGAGTGTACATCCTCTAGAATAAGGAGAGCCTCAAGAAGAGGGACAGACTTGAGCAGAACCAGCAGGAAAACAATTGCTGGCACTTCAGGAGGTCTGCTGGACCTGCCAGAGGGAACTGGGGGGGAAGCAAATAAAGAGAACACACGCTTGTCATGACAACACAATAATGGGTGAAAATATGGAAATTCTCTATTTTCAGAAAAAGGATAAAATCGCAGTATAGATAGAGTCACACAGGGGAAACAAAGACTGACATCTCAGGTGGCAAGAAAGGAATCAAGCCCACAGGGTACACATTGCAACAGAAAGACTGGAGGACTAATAAATAGAAGGGAGCTGCTGGGGAGTCTAATTTGTTTTAATTTAAAACTTTCCCTTAAATAATTTCAATATCCTAGGCATGCTGGGAATTTGGGAGCAGAAAGGCATTCCAACTCCAGGCTACAAAGTTCAGAAAGGAGCAAGCAGCCTTTGCCAGGATTGGGGTAAGGGAATAAAGCCATATGTTAAAGCAACCTTGGATTTGAACCAACATTACCTGCACAAGCAGCATCCAGCCAGGATGGTAACACTTAATAAAATATGTTCTGCGAGAAATCACACAGAAAATGACAGCTGGAAATGCAGCTGGAACTTTAATAACCCATCTTCAGGTGAGGAAGAAACGTGTCAGAACACAACCGAAGCAATCCACGATTAACACAAAGGGATGGCTAGGGCACCCAAAAGAGAAGGGATAACCCTTGAGTTTTACAGGATTTAGCCCAAGAGTATTCAGTTGAAGAAACTGTACCACAGTTTGGTCTCAGTAAAGTCTTGTGTTACAGCAACACACTCTCGGGGGAGTACACAAGCACAACAAATCCACAGGACTTGCATTCACCTTCAAACACAGGAGCTGCAGAAAGAAGCAGAAAGCCCTTGAAAAGCAGTTCAGGCTATGTAAGAGAACAGAAACCTTAGAGGTGACGCTCAACAGAGTTGGCACATAGGTCTGAACACAAGGTCTGGCCTAGAAGCAAAGCAAAAAATGTTATTATACGTGAGAGGGTATCTGTAAAAAGCAAAGGTATCCAAAGAAGAAACAAAGAGCAAATTCTGGCAGATTAAATGTGAAAATACAATAATGGAAGGCCCCGAAAAGGAGCTGGAGTAACAAGTGACAGGAGTTTAAAAAAAAATTTAAAAATATTTTTAAAATAGCTTATTTCCTCAAATACATCAGAAACAGCTCTACTGCCACAAAGTCCACAGCATCAAATGATGAGAGGACTTTTCATGGTATAACCCCAGCTGGCAACTAAGAACCACACAGCTGCTCATTACCCGCCCTCCCAGCAGGATGGGGGAAGGAACAGTGAGAAAACTCATGGGCTGAGGTAAAAACAGTTTAATAATTGAAATAAAATAAATGAAAGTGCACGGTAATTAAAAAGGAAATAACAAAGAAAGAGAAAAAATAAACGAAAGAACTAAAACATCTCAGTTTTACCAGCAGTGTTTTCAGCACAAATCCAAAACACAGCCCCTATGACAAAAAAAATGAATTCTATCCCAGCCATAACCAGCACAGGACTACAAATGTAAAATTCAGGAAAGGACATAGAAATACAACAAGTCTTTTTATTAGTATTCACTGCAGAATGAGGTGCAAAGATTTCAGTATTCTCACTCTTTCTGAAACTTTTCAAGTGCCTTCAAAAGATGTACTGGATAGATTGGCAAAGTGAATGGTAACAAATCTCTAGAATTGCTAGAGGTAACCACCCTGCACGGCACAAAAAATTCTAGCTATTCATCAAGAAATCCTCAAAAACCCTCAAGGATGAACAAGGTGTTTTGCTACAATTACCGGAGTGCAGCTTTTTGCTTTTTACTAGAGGACTTAAAAAAACAGCAACAACAACACCAAAGAAAAAACAAATCTGAAAAAGTTTCTAAGTGACACTTAAGGAGCAGACCAAATTACTGGAAACTGTAGGAAGGAATAGGTCAAGTGGAGCTTTGTTTAAATGTGATGCACTTTGAAACAGCCACCGTGGCATTTGCAAATTGAAGTTTTGCCATACAAACCTTTTGGAGTTTCTTAAATGGGATCAACAAATTTGCAGATACCAAAAGGTCTTTCTGGATTTCGAAAAGCCTTTTGAGAAAGTCACTCATCAAATGCCTTAATGAAACACAGCAACCTGAACTGAGGCAAAAGGTCCCAGTAGGGAGAAATTATTGAATAAAAGAGAAACAGAGTAGGTAGAAGTGGTTGTCTCAAGTGGAGTTCTGCAGGGTCACATTTAAACTGGTGTTATTTTGCTTATTTTTAAAGAACAGAAGAGGAGAAAGTAGTGACATGATGAAATTTCCAACCAGAGTTATTTAAAATAGTAAGGATGGGGGCAGTGACAGAATTCCAGAACTTTGTAAGACAAAGAAACTCAATAATGGAATGGCAGGTGAAATCCAGTTCAGATAAATGCAAAGTGATGTTCATGGAGGAAAACCAGACTTGGTTTTACAAAGATAACCATGTTTCCTTGCAAGCCTCAGCTGAGTATTTAGTGGAATTTAAGAAATCGAGTTTAATGAAAGAGTGGGAGTGGACTTGAGGGGAAGGAGAGAGTCTGTTTCATGGACAGCCTAGAAATTTTATAATGTTCCAGTTCTCTCAGCTTGGGAAGGATATAACAGAACTTTACACAACTCAGAGAAGAATAAGATGCTCGTAAGTCTGAGGCGGTTTTCTTCTGAGGAATTAAGATTTGTAAAGAATAGACCAGGACTCCTCAGTGACACAAAAATGAAGTGAAAAATAAAACAAAAATATTCAAGTTTGGAGGAATTATCTGACTTTACATCTTGCCTTTCTGTACCAATCCCCCAAGGACCACTGCCAGGGTTGCTGGATCTCATGAGCCTTCTGTCTGACCTCTACAGTCCTTCTCACATAATGCACCAACTCCCAAATTAAGCCCACTACTTCACACTGTCACCAGTGACTGACATCAGCAGATTACCAGTATCTCATGGTTTGATATTTGCTACCAAAACAAGAAGAGATTGAGGTAAGATTGTTGAAAAGGATATTGCAGGTTAAAAATAAACAGCAAACCTTACAATATGGGCTCCTGTTCTGAGGACAGAGTTAGCAGGCAGCAGCATTTGTAGGCTCAGCTGCAAGCAGGGCATTGTCAAAGCAGGGCTGCCTGGTACAGTAACAAGTTTTGTGTTTGCTAACCCTCAGCCAGCCTTTACAGCTGCTTTGTAAGACCTGCCTGAGGTGTTGGAACACACAGTTTACCAAAATAAAAAACTGAATGAAGAAAAGAATGTTCTTTCTACAAGAGCAGCAGCTCATAGCAATAACTCTGTTGTCTAAATTAAACCCAGGGTTGTATTACATCTCATCTTACTAATTTCAGACTGATACTGTGGCCCTTTGTTTTAAACAGTAGAAATGGGTTTGGTTGTCATTAACAGAAATGTACAAGTCAGGCTTTTCACATTCCCAGATGTCTTCTCCTTGATAAATGGAAGGGGGACAAGAAACATCATGTGACTTTTACAATTAATCCTTTAAAAAGCCAGGCTGCATGTTGTACCTGCAGACCAATGACACCTCCCACCTTGAGTAATCTGCAAATCACTTTCAGGAATGTCAGGCACTGGCGTTTCGTCCTCAGCGGTAGAAATATTGGGGCCTAGGATAAAGCAGGGAATAGTAATAATAATAATAATAATAATAGTAGTAGTAGTAGTAGTAGTAGTAGCAGAACCACTTCGTATGCCTTTATGATCTTTCACAGAAATTTCAGCCACATTTTGGCTCCCTATCAAAGATCAGTTCAGCCCATCATGGTAAGAACATGTGTCAGAGAACAGGGGGTCCAGACCTGTTTGCAATTTCCTCTTTGCTGTCCATCTCCACAGTCTGTGGGTTTTCATGTGATTTTAAGCTACCACAGGTTTGCTTCAGGCTTTGCAGGTTTCGCACACCTTGCAGGTACCTCGAGTGCAGACAGAGCTCCTCCTCCAGGACACTGCTGCTGCTCTGCGCTGCTGGTACAGGATGAGAGCAATAAAAACTATTTCCATTTCAACTAAAGTGCTGTGAAATCTCTCCACCTTTTCAAAATCCTTCTCTCTTCCTCTTTTAAAGCCCTCCAGTGGATGTGTTAGCAAAGCAAAGCAGTACCAGGGAGCCTTTGCACAAGTTACAAAACCCATGTACCCTTAAAACATTCTTTGCTGATGACACTGCTGTTTTTATTAATACATCAGAGTGCTGGCTGTACTGATGTTCCATTAATGACTAGTCATAAAAGTGCTGTCCAGCGAGTGGAAAGAACATAGCTAGAGGAAGCTGCAGTCACGTCAACAAAGTCAGCCTGACCCATTACAAAAAGGAGACTCTCTCACAGAATAAACACCGGGCATGCAGAACAGATTGTTCTTCAAGGTGAACATCACACACACAAACAGTGGCAAACACAGATCTTTTACTCGCCTTCAAAAGTCCTTCAGTGCCTAAGAAAAAATGAACTACGCCAACTAGACTGTCACATGAGCAAACTGTGCACAGTAGTGAAGGAAGGAGAAGTTAGAGTTCCTTCCTCAGGCAGGTGTGCATCTGCAAGAACGAGGCACAGCTCTCTGTGTGATCCAGGTTCAGCTCAAGATAGCTCGAGAGATCCTGGGGGAAAAAATGTACAGACAGATCAGATAATTAATAACTATTCTCTGGCAGCAGACAGGTCACAAGGAATTAATTTCAATTCTATCCCTTCCGTGACTAGGCACTAATAGCCTGTCTCACACACTCCTTGGCAGCCTTTATTTAGTGTTGCCTTGCATAAGTGAGCCTCCATCTCCTCACCTTTAGCCAGGTTGAGTAGAATCCAACTCTGTAAATCATCTTGTGAACAACTCGTGGAATAAAGGGGCCACAAATCATTCTGCTGAGGTTCTTTTGTGAGCATCTTTGTGTCTTTGTCCATGAATAATGAGAAACAGCAGAGCCACAGGTGAGCTTCTTGGATGAAAATGCCTTAAATGAGCAGAGATCACCATGTCTAAATCCTCTCAGTGCTGCTGCCCAGACATTGGATGCAGCAGGGAAGAAGACAGACTTTAATAAGCGTGAAAGAAATCAGAATCATGGAATGGTTTGGGTTGGAAGGGGCTTTAATGATCATCTCATTCCACGCCCAGCCATGGGCAGGGACACCTTCCACTATCCCAGGTTGCTCCAAGCCCCATCAACCTGGGCTTGGACACTTCCAGGGATGGGGCAGCCACAGCTTCTCTGGGCAACCTGTGCCAGGGCCTCACCACCACAAAGAAGTGGTGGTAACAGCATCTTTACTGCCTTAGGAAGAGAAACATAGAATTCATGGAGTGTGTGGTTCCCCAGGACGTGAGCCTTCTAAAGAAGCTCACAGTACCTCAGTGTAGCACTTTCAGAAACCACAAAGGTTTCCTGGAATTTAAACGCTGGACCTTTATCCAAGTCTCGATGAAAAGTTAATATCAGGGAGAACAACAAAGAAAAAAACATAAATACTGAAATTCCTATGTTACAAAACCTGTTTCTAGGACTGGAGCTACTGAAAAATCTACTGTGGAAATCCTGCTCCTCCTAAAGGCTTCATTCATGCTACCACATTAATGGACATACATAAACATTGTCTTAAAATAGTTTCAGGTGTTAATTAACAGCATTTATTTTGTGTTTGCATAAACAAACTGCTATTTCCACTTCCAGACCAAAAGAAGGAAATGTTAAAAAAAAATCCTCTAAATAATACATCCTCTTTGGCTCAGGAACAGAACTGTCTGCAAATAACCAAGGAATGAAGGCACTGCTTTAATATGGAAATTACACAGTGAATGAGGCTGAAAAGACTTTTAGAGAAAGAAAAACTGGATAAAGAGGAAAGTTAATCAGGAAACTCTAAATTTGTCCATGACATTCTTCAGCTACAGCTGTAAATAATATACACCTGGAGTGGGAAGTCTCGAAGCTCTTACAAATGGCTTAACATGCCTGTCACTGAAGTCACTGAAATCAGTAAGGAAAATAGGTGAAATCTTATTCTTAGTCCATCTCAAATATAGGATTTATCCTTCAGTTTCTTCCTGTCAAAAATAGGAACTAATACTAGTATGGCTCATGCTTTGCCCTTGTGCTTTTAAGACTCAGTTAATGGCTTAGGAGTAGTAAAAAGACTAAAAATAGCATTTTACATCTGGTTGGTATTCATTGCTGTAGTAATACTCTAGCTCAGATCTGCTCTGTGGTTAGAATGAAAATTCTAAGGAACTCTGAGCAGCAGGCATTATCCTTCAGCACTTATGTTTGTATTTATTGATGTACACAAAGTCATCAGGTGTTCCATTCAAATATGCTGTTTAAACATTTCTAACTTAATAACTGGTTCTATTGTCTTTATCTGCTTGGGTGGAGTTCCAGATATTTAGTCTCATTTTCCTTTTAAGATGCTAATAATGTGCTTATATTTCAAGCTAATAAATAGTGATTTACAGTAGTTCTTTGTCAGACTCTGAAGAGCCCAACTGGTTGGGGTTTTCTTGCCTTAATCTTTTAGTTTGTTTGCTTGTTTTCTGCTTTCTGGGAATCAGCTCTTTTCAGTCACTGGCGCCACCAGGCAGTCCCAGACACTTCTGTGTTAAGGTTAAGGAGTAACACAGATCCCAATCCTTTATTACTTTCTTATATTAACTTTACAGCCCGTATTTGCATCAGACTTGAGTCACTGGACTAAATTAGGTGAGGAACTAACCTCTGAAAAATTACCACCTCAAAACATCATACAAAGTCAGGAAGTAATGACATGGAAAAAGACTTTGTTTTTGGAGAAACAAATGTGACAAAACACCCTCATTCTATATGACCTACAGGAGAAATTCAGACTGGCAAAATTGCTTTTAGTTGCTTGTTTCCTAAACACAGCATTTTTTCAAAAATAAAAACAAGGATTTATATTTTTTCTTCCTTAGTAATTTAAATGATGGCTTTCTCCCTAGAAGCTTCATCACTGAAATGGGAAAGAATAAGAGAAAAATCAAAGGCAATGGGTCATCTTGGAGGTTATCATCAATAATTCATTAGACTCTGTGGTGGCATTCTGGCCTCTTATGAAAACCATTTATTTCATCTTGTAATTATATTAAACCCAGCTGGGAAGTTCTCAGTGTACCTCAGGACCTTTATCTTTGGTGAATATTAGTATTGCATGTATAATGTATGTTATTTGCAGTATAATTATGCAGGTGAACCATTAACAGCCAATAAGCTCTTTGTTGGAATTTTATTATCCATTTCCTTATCTGCCCATTTTTTTTAACATTGCAAATGATATGAGAAGGAAGCTGGCAGCATCTACCCTGCTGGCAGTCGTGCCTGGGTCCCAGAAACATGGGCTTGGCCAAGCTGGAAGAGCAGGGCTCTTCTATGCCTCGTTGTGCTTAAATTATGGTCACCTATACTTTTATTATTGAAAATCTTACAGGCTTGACTTCAGCTGTAATTCCCCAAAACAGATTTAGAACACTGAAGACCTTTGTGCTAGAAGGAATACCAGTCACACTGGTATTACAGTAACTGGCTGTGAAAATAGAAACTTAAAGATTCTTAGTCTGAAGGCACAGAAATCTCCCCATATTAATTAAATAAGTAAACCTTGCTGCAGCCATGACTGAAGAGCATCAACTCGCCAGTGATGCAACACTGGAAATGCACAGAATCAAATACTGGCCAATTTCACCCCTTTCAACTACAGCTGATGCTCTATAGCATTAACAGCCTGGCAGAAGAGAGTGAACAGAGGATCACGGGCTTCAAACTTCAGAAAAAGCCGTAACAATACCTCTCTGCATGCACAGCTCATCTCCAAACTGAATCCTGCCTTGATTCCCAGTTAAAAACAAAACAACAAAAAATCATAAATCCAGCTCATGGCAACTTTGCTTTTACTGATAACTTTCCATGACACTCATGTGTCACAGACACTGTGTAAATTAAGATAACAGTTGTATTTAGGAAACACAACCAAAGTATCCTCAGAAGTGATTTCTTTTCTAAAAAAGGGGGTTTGTTTATATAATAGTTTCAATTTCTAGTGCAAAAAACTATCAGAAAGGCCACTCTCTGTTAAGGTCTATAATAATCATGAGATCTGCACAAGATGTCTAAAAGAACTGTGTTCTTTTGACCTGATGCTTTCTTTGGGGTTTAGTGTCAGATATTGGCAACCAAGAAGTTTTTGTTGCGAGGTGTTCTCTCAGTGAAAATTTAAGATCAGCCAAACCTATTTCACTGAAACCAGCCCCAAGGATTTCCCTTTGCAGTCAGACCCAATCAGGGGAAAAAAAAGTTTGGCCTCAAAGAGAACACAATCAACAAAACACTGCAGGCAGTTTTAATTAAAGCCTAAGAGTCACTAATGAGCACCAATCATACTAAGAAACAACGAACAAACTCATCTGCCCTTAGGTCAACACAATCTTCCCCAAATGAAAGATTTCTTTGCACTTTTCAAACATGTGTCTAATAAACACAGATGTCAAAACCCATGGCAGAGGAGTGTTATAAAACACTTATATGTGAGAAACACCAATATACCTTAATAGATATATGTATAGAGCCCTGTAATCAGAATTGAAAGCAAAACCTAAAAGTCAGTGATTTTGAATTCCTATACATTGTTTTCTCTATCACTGAGTTTATAATTTTAGATATTTTAATGGTCTTGGTTTCCAAAGGATGAAATGTATAGTGTGTCAGATTTTCAAAGGTGACCCCAAATGGACAAGTCTTTTCTCACTTTCACAAAAATCATAACTTTTATTCCTATTTTGATTAATGTCTGCATTTTAAAACTTCTCTGATCAAATACCCTTCAGAAAACCTGTTTGCATATACAGTATCATATATAAAATATGGCACACACAAAATATCATTACAACCAAAAACTTTTTATTTTACCCTTACTTATGAATTTTTCTATGGATTTCTTTTGGGCTTGTTCAGTACCTGACTGTCTTTGAGAGATTTTACCCTACCCTAGGACCAGTCATTCCCAATTGCACAGACTGAACACTCTCCTCCAATGTCAGTACTTCTGTATCATTTTAGAACCTAATTAAAAGGTGTTTCTGACACAAAATCCCAGGTCAGCAAGAACACATCAGAGAAAAACTCTCTTGACCAGCCTTTGCAAAACGAAAACAATTGATCTGATTCACTTACTTCAAGTACCATTTCCCTTATGTCTTTTCTTCCTCCAGCATCACAAGTGAAATCAATAGTGCTCCAGGTTTCCTGATTATTTTACAGAGGTAAAAAGTTCCCTGGTTTTGTTAGAAAAGTTTTATTTTGCAAACAACCATTCTTTATAGAATGTTCTTTTAAAAGAACAAGGAGGCAACTACAGAAATTAAGTTCTCATCTCTATCACATTAATTGCAGGCTTAATATCTACTTTATTCAATTAAAACAAATAAATAAATGAAAATTATAAAAAATCCCAAAACAATCAACAAAAGAAACCCAAAACCTCAACCAACCAAAAAAAAAAATTTAGATGGTAATTCTGCTACTAAGCACAACGTAATTTTTTTTCCAATTTTGGGCTACTCTTAATCAGGAAAAATTCCCACTGTTCTGGCAGGTACTAAAATTTCACCACAGCAGAAAACAAACTCTGCCTCAAAAGCCGAGGGTGAAGTTTCTGCTCTCCAAAACTCAAGTGACAACTCTGATTCCTTCCTTCTCCGGGTAGCCATAAATCTCAAAATGAGAGACACTCCAAGGAAAAAGGCATGGTGAGCTTAAGAGGGGATTAGAATGACCAGAGAAGGGATAATAAAGAGCTCAGAAAACCAAAAAAATTAATGGGCATACAGCCACTGGGTAGGCTGGGGGTGCACAAAGTGTTCAAGGGGACACAGCTGGGACAGCTGACCCCAAATGGACAATGGGATATTCCAAACCATGTGGTATCCTCGGCATATAAACAAGGGGAGAGGTTTCTGGGAGTGGGCACTGACCAAGGACTTGTTGGCCATAAGTTGGTGGTGAACATTTGGTTTTATTTGCTGCACTTGTCTTTCCTGGGTTTTATTTCTCTCTGTAATTTTTTCTTTTATTATTATTGGTAAATTATTTTTGTCTCAACCTATGAGTTTTTCTCACTTTTACCCTTCCAATTCCCACTCTCATCCCACTGTGGGGGAGTGAATGAGCAGCTGTGTGGGGTTGAACCACAACACAGAGCCATGCTGAAAAATAATGCAATATGTAACTAGTCAGTTGTTGGAGTCTCTTTTCCTGGGGCTAATCCTATTCAAAAACTTGATGAATTTTGTGTTAATTTCCAGCTTGGTTAATTACAAATCCCACTCAGGAATATTCCACTCAAATATGTAGAGATACAAAGATATATTTGGGCACCTTCTCCCATTTTCAGGAGGTATGGAATTAAATCTAGAGAACAGATATTCTAGAGGCAGTTATTGATAAACAAGCACCTAACTGTGCCTGCTACTTTTATCAATTATTCTAAACTTTTGAGATGGAGAGATAAAAGTGACTGCTACTGAATCTGTACCCTAAATTCCTTGCAGGGAAGTGTTCAAAAGGTGTGTGAATGTGTCGCCTGGGGATAAGGTTTAGTGGTGAACATGGAGGTGCTGGATTAATGTTTGAACTCAATGGTCTTGGAGGTCTTTTCTAACTTTAGTGATCCTATGATTCTATGAGGTCTAAACCAGGATACTGGGGCAGCAGTAGCCTGGAGAGAAAAACTAGGCTCAGGTGAATGTTTGAGTCACCTTTTCATTATTACCCTTTCATTAAGGCCTTGGGTGAAACTCAGAAATAATGGGGTTCATAGACCTTCGGAGTCTTTGGCCTTTGCACAGTGAGTGGCAGTAATATTTCCTTCTGCTACCACGTTTTAACTCCAGAGCACTTTGAGTTTAGTCTTACAGTGATTTCAAGAGCTATAACAAAAAAAATTCATAAAATAAAACTACTATTTTTTTCATCATCCATGATTTGTCCATTACATTACTGTATTTTAGACCCATGAGCTAACTAATAAGCTCCTTTACTTAAAAACTGATTATTTTAGGTCAGACCTCATTGTTGAAGCTCTTTACATTGTTCTGTCAGTGAATCAGATGCATTCAATGCCTGAACAGGCTTTTTTTATTTATGTATTATTATTCTAACACTTCTCTCAGTCAGAGAATGAATTCGACGCGGTGTGATTAGATGAGAATTAACTTGTTCACGTGCTCTGTACAGCACCAAAGATTTGAGGGAGCTGCTTGAACATCTCTAATTCCTGCCAGCACAGAAATACAGCCCTGCATACAGACATCTGCTGCTGCTGGAGGTTTGTGCAACAGAAAAGCAAACACATCTGGAGGCAGGGGAAAGCTAAACCACTCCAAATGCTCTGCAAATTCTCCAATGTGACATCTTTATTTCACCTCTTAAAATGTAATTCTCCCTAGCACCACAAAATTGGTGCCCAACTCTTTCTGTCTTAGCTCTGAGGTTCTTGGCAGGATTTTGTAATGTGTGTGTGTGTGTGTGTGTGTGTGTGTGTGTGTGTGTGTGTGTGCAGGTGAAGAGAGACTCGACACTCGGACTGTGTAAACTTGGACTAAAGCAAAAAAAAGGCCTGAGGGAGCCTGGGTCATTTCTGGAGTCTTGATGGATCCTTGGAAAACTTGACTGTACCTTTCCTTCTGCACTCCGTGAAGGTAATTCTCTCACTGAAGGTGATTATTTTACTTTTGGGTTCCCAGACAGATCAGTTCTGAGTTTAGCAATTATTACCCAGCCTCATTCCTAAGGCTCATTATCATCCATTTCCTTCATTTTTCAACTACTGCCAACATTCTAATGGCCATCAACTTCTTTCCTCAACACACAACTTAGAAAAACTGCAGATAAGCTTAACTTTCCTGAAATATATTTTTGAAGCATCTTGTTAGTTTTGTGGAACCATTTCAATGGAGTGTTATTATGATATTAACCTGTATTTCATTGTCTCAGTACAGCACATCAATTTGGAAAGGCTGTCTCAGGTATGGAAATAACATAGTGGTGTTATTGCCCTATAAAGGAGTGAAGCAATAACTATTTTGCCCCAAGCTGCAAGAATATGACTACATTCTTTCATCCACAGAGCAAACTTGTTCGCTAAATCCACTTTTCTCACCAAATTTTGCATTTTCAGAGCTCACGACTTTCTCCGTCTTGTCCCAACACATGTTCTATCCTTTGAACCAGCTCATTTTCTTATCAGAACTAGCAACTTCTCCAGTGTCAATAAAAATGCTGTCAATTGCTCCAGTACAGCTTTTGTCCCTCTCTGCATTGCATCATTTTAGACAGCATTTCAATTTGCTTATATTTCTTTTGTGTGTCTAGACTTCTTCAATGTTTTCCTTCAGAAAAAAGGAAGGGTTTTACAAGTCACTGAAATCACCCACAACAATGTTGGAGTTGGTAAAGCCAACAAAAGGTATTTAAGTGATTTGCCCAAGATGAGTCAGGAAGTACAGCTATAGACAAGCCCTGGAGATTTAAAACTCTCTTCTTTCTCTAACCACAGGATGAAAACACTGCTGTCTCACTAGCCTGTTCTTACTGCTTCAAGTGAAATTTATTCCACCCTTACGTGGCCTCTGAAGTCCCATTTCTGTGATAACACATAGATTTTTCATTACCTCTTGACAAAATGCTTAGTACTAGTGTTTATTTTATCCCACACCAGGCAAAATAACTGGAAAGGAATAATAACCAGATCCTAACAGCTATGAATCATTGACAGACTTTTCTTCTAGAACAATGTAAGATAAACAATATTTAGGCTGAGAGTTTTTCTGAAAGTTCAAAAACTTCCAGGAATTAAAATGTCACCTAAGCCAAAACCCTAAATTTTGGAGGTTCCTTTTCTCTGGAAAGGATGATTTCTAGAATTATCTTCCTTCCTGATCCCCAGTCTCACAAAAATGTCTTCAGAACTATTTTAAATAGTAAAATATGTCCAACCTTTTCATTCTATGTGCAGAGCAACGTTTTGGGGGTTTTTTTAGCAGTACAGCTGGATAAGTTTGTGTTTCCCTACATGCGTAAGACATTCCACTCTTCACAAATCACTTCTTCATCACAATCACATGCTTCACCTTGTTCAGATTCTTGCCTTGAAAAAAGGATCTGTCTGTGCAGTTGTGTGTTTCCAATATTAAAATATCAAATTTCTTTTGACTCAGAGATAAGATAATTAGAATCCTCATTAAAATGAGGATTTCTGCATGGGTTTTTAACCCACATCAATTTATCTTTTAATCTCAAATCTTTGAAATGGTCAGTTCCACTTTGTTTCTGCCAGATGAAGAACAAAGTCTGACTACCAGCAGCATGGAAATGAAACCATTGTTTTAATGTAACAGTTTTATTGGTTCTCTGCTGTGCTGAGTTAATATGACATATTATATTATAGCTGAAATATTATAATGAATTGTGTGAGTTCACATTAGTTCGAAGGCATTCTTTACCAAGTTTGTGCTACCATCATTTGCAAGTCAATACAAAAAGGAACATTGCAGGAAAGCTAATCCATTGTGCAGTGCATTAGTCTCCTTCTCATTAGTGTCAGAAATTAATTGCAGCGTACACGAATAATCCAGGACAGTTCAGCTTCTCTCCTACAGTTAGTGAGCAAGGGAATGTTCAACAGAAAGCCTCTAAGGGTCTCTGCCTTGCACAAAGCTCTCAGTCACAGACAAGATAAATTTCTAAGTAAAAGTTAGGGGAAAATATTAAAAATATATAATTCAGATGACAGATCCTACCTGTAACCTTTGCAGGAAGTTGATGATGACTTTTTTTTAAATTCCTAGCATTGACTTGGATTTGTTTGCAGTTGCCTAACAACTACAGAAACTTTTAAGTGGTTGGGATGGGCAGTTTTACAGCCAGGTGGGTGTAAGATACTCACCTGAGTTTAATTCCCTGAGATGAGCAAATGGTTAAATGCTTTTGTTTAGCTGTTCCCCCTCGTCCTCTGTGGAAGTGTGACGTGGATTCTCCTGTACCAGCTTGGAAAGATCAATGGACCACTGTCCCCATGAGAGACCCCAAGCACAGCTTGCTTTTCCTCATGGTCAATGATTGCACAGCACTTCAGTTCCATTTGAAGAACAAAGCATTTTGAGCGCTCTCAAACAGAGAAGGTGCTTTTCCACCTTGCTTCAACTCTCCTTTTAACTGGGAACACCACGTTCCACTTTGCACCTGAGCCCACAGACCTGTAGAACCAGTCCTGTACATCCCTTTAATCTCCTCCACTAGAACACAACCAAACTTGAAACCCATGTACCTGACCCACAACAACTGCATTCATTTTGGAAGGAGAATAGTGGGACCTGTATACTAATGCTTAGAGCCTCTGGTTAGTAAATTTGAACTTGCAAGAGGAAAGGTGTTGGAACAATCCATAAGAAAAGTAATAAATAAAATAAATCAAACAGGCAATGAAGTCTTCTGTAAAAGAGGTCTGGATGTTCAACAGGTTTCTCTGAAGTAAAAGAACTTATAACCTACACATTATATCACATAAAGGTCTCTCCCAGCTACATTCTTCAGCCACTGCTTCCAAGACTCTCAGAAGTGTCTCCTTCACTTTATTTTAAACAGCTGCTTATTTAATTTCATTTGAAGTCTAAAACTGTTCAGCAAATGGGAAACAGAAACACATAGGCCTGAAAAGATAAATATATGAAAGAAATACTAGAAAAATAAAATTATCATCAGGCCAGTTTCCACAGCTTAGATGTGCCTTTTCCTAATTCTAGGAAGTTTCATTAATTGCAAGTTTCATAGATACAGGTTTGACTAGGGGCAGAGGGAACAGCTAGGAGGAGGAAGGGAGCATTTTCAAGTCTGTTCCCTTGCTGTGATTACAACATATTCCAGTTTTATATTTTCATATTCCTTTACTGATCCTCCAGCTTATGCTGTTTCTAGTCTCTCTTTTTTTTTTTTTAAGCCACAAATTTGCTTTTATGCCTCAATAGCAACATTAGTAGATCAATCAATTTAAGAAGCAATATGCACTGTACCTGGACACTAATAAAATAATATGCACAGAGCCATCTAATTTTACCCTGAAGAATAAATCTAATGGTCTTGATCAATAACCCTAACTGATCACAATGTGGGGTGATGGATTTGAGGATAAAAGTTTGAGCAAATATAACTGATTTTGTTATAATGCCTCATATGAATATATGTAAGCATCAAAAACCCCCAAAATTAAGACACAGTAGATGAGGGGTACTACTAATCACTCAGAAAAACAATTATTTATATGGATTAAAAGACAATTCTTATTAGCAAATTTAATATTTTTGCTAGAAGTTCCATGGACTTTCCTGAACAACAAATACGGTAAATTGTCTAATCCACAAGTGAGAACCTGAGGTTCTGACACAGACTGGTCGTGGGCACAGGGTGAAAGCAATTTATTTTTGCCACAACTGAAGCATCTCTCAGTGGAGATGGTAGTCTCTGCTAATTTCTCCAATGCTTCCCATTTCATATTTCTATTAACTTCAGAAAAAATATTCATTGACCCATCTGTACGGTATTTATCATGCCTGGGCACCAGTTTTCCTATTAGCTGATGTTTTTTGGCAATAAACTGTAGCAGCTGAGTTATGGATCCACCCTTCTTGCTGATGGTTTTGCCTTGAAGACAGTGACGTGTGGCAGAGGGATTTGTCAGATCTAAGGACAGAATTATATATAATCACTCAATATGAATTGATTGTTGAATCCAGACATCCAAGCTTCATAGAATTACACAATCACAGAATATCCTGAGTTGGAAGGGATCCACAAGAATCATCAAGTCCAGCTCCTGGCCCTGCACAGAACAACCCCAAGAATCCCACCATGGTTCTGAGAGCATTGTCCAAACACTCCTAGAACTCTGTCAGGCTGGTGCTGTGACCACTGCCCTGGGGAGCCTGTTCAGTGCCCAGCCTCCCTCTGAGGGAAGTTTGGTTGGCACATTCTGTGGCAGAAGTTTTTAGAACAGCTTTCTAGTGATTTTTGTCCAAGATTTCTGTGCCACACACTAAAAAAAATAAAAATAAAAATAAAAATAAAAATAAAAATAAAAATAAAAATAAAAATAAAAATAAAAATAAAAAAATAAAAATAAAAATAAAAATAAAATATGCAAATACATATACAAATACATATACAAATACATACACAAATACATACACATGTATAATATATTTAGGTATGGCCCTAAGAACTCTCCAGCTTTAGAACTCTGACAAGTGATTGGGAACAGAGTGACACTATGAACCAGCCCTGACACTTGGATGTCCTCCCTTGGGTCTGATTACTCAACACAGAGGGAAAGCTCTCAATTTTCATAATATGTGCATTTCCTTACTATAGGGGGGGAAAAAAGTAGTAGATAATAATGATAATGTGAAAGAAATACATATAATAGATATGATGGATACATACAAAGGTAATGATAATATAAATTAAAACCTTTGCCTCTTTAACAGTTAGAATTTTCTGTCTTCACAATAATACCATTAGATATGAACAGCTTCAATCCGCTTCTTCCCTTTTAATTCCTCACCACCTCAAAAAGTTTTCATTATGTTCAATTAATCTGAGCAATTTCAAGTGCTTGTTGTCTTTATTGTTTTAATGACTTTCTGCCAGGACACCTCTGGCTTTGGACATCTTGGCAGTGGCCATTGCTGGTGGATGGACCTCTTTAATCATTGAAGTTTAGCATCTCACAGTGATCAGCATTATCCTCCTGTCAACCCCATGACACCGGGCAAGATCGATGCCCCTTTCCTGCTGGCCTCTGCTCCTGGCCTGCTCTTGATTTATTGTGTCTGGAGCTTGGCAAGGGGGTGCAGATGGCTTTTAATCAATCAGAGGGTGGGGATGGAGTGTCCCCACTGTACAGTAGGCTGCTGGTCTATAAAACCATGTGTGTCAAATACCAGAGGAATTTCAGCTGCCAAAGGCAGAAAAAAGGAAAGCTTCCTGGGTCAAAAAACAATAGAACATGTTATTCACAGCTGAACTGCAGAGCCCCACAGAATGGGGAAGCAGTTGGTGGGACAGTGTTTGGCCTTTGATTTTGCAGCTCCTAAAATGCCAAGACACAGCAGAAGTGTGGATTACAACCATGATGTGGTTTATGTCACAAGTTTTATAAAGTGACCCTGTTTCCAAAGTTTTCCAAGCACACAGTATGGCAGCAACTTCAGAAGGAGGCATATAAAGGTGGCATAAGAATGAGGCTGGCAGCCCTGGACCAGCCTGGATGCTTCTGTCTATGTGTCTGTCCATTGCTAGACCCAGCAATACTCCAGGGGACTTTTAAGGTGCCTTCTTCTGCAAATGACAATGACGAATTTAAAAAAAATCAGGAAATGTAAGTATTTAAATCAAATGAAAAGAGGCTTAATGTGATGAGATAAACTAGGAGGCACAGAGGTGGAGTCAGTGGACCATGTGATGTTCCCAAAATGTCCACTGTTGGATTTGATCACATAGGCAAAGAGAAAGCTCTGCTTGATCTTTTTGTTGTGTTCCTTCAGGAGAAGACTTAGGAGGATTTTTACAGATTACAATGTAGAATAATCGATCACAGAATAGAATTATGGAATTGTTTAGGTTGGAAGGGACCTTAAAGACCATCTAGTTCCACCTCCCTGCCATGGTTACTCAGAGCCCTGTCACACCTGGCCTTGGACATTCCCAGGGATCCAGGGGCAGCCACAGCTTCTCTGGGCAACCTGTGCCAGGGCCTCACCGCCCTCACAGCAAAGGGCTTCCTCCTAATATCTAATTCCCTAAAAAAAGAAACTGAGGTAGTTCATATTTAATACTTCTTAAGTTTAGTGAAATGAAATCCTTTTGGATGCCATGAAAACTCTGTTGCTACAGACTCTGTAAAAACAGACCATCAAAATGTTTCTGTGGGCTTAAATAAGGAAAATCTTTGGAGGAAGTGATAATATAACAAATTCACTGTGTGAGAAGAACACAATAACTCTGTGCCACCTCTGAAATAACCTTGTTTCACTGCTGACAGAAGAGAAGATTTGGCAAAAACTAGTAAGAGAGGAGTAAGTTTCATTGGCACTAATCTAGGAAAGATACTTAGGGAGTCAGATGCCTTCTGAACTACAGTCTTGATAGTGTTGAAATTATTCCTCGGTGTAAAGTTTTTGCTATGTACCGTGTAGTATCTCCACCTGTCACAGAGGTAAAAATTAATATTAAATACAACTACACTTAGCAGACACAGTTAGTTTTACATAGCAGCTGCATTCACAGTATTAATCTGCTGCCCAGAATACTGATCAAGGGCATTTCTTGATCAGTACTTCTGATGAGTAGAAGGCTTCTTGTTCCGAAAGAACTGCTCACCACCAGCCAAAAGCAGTTTTGCCTAATGAGGGACATAAAAGATAAATAAATGGAACCTGCAAACCTTATTTCTTCCAATCCACACCTCTTTTTTAGGAGGAATAAAGAATTACACTCAGCAGTAAGAACCTCTAGACGAGCATCACTGGGGTGAGGGCAGTGGGTAAATGTTCTACTATGAAAAGTTTACCAGTGCAACACTTCTGACAGCAATTTCACTGAACTCCAGGATCTTCATCCTTGATCTGTTACAGTGCTCTTCTGGTTGTAATTTGGGTGCAATGTATCAGAACCACTACATTACTATAAATTCTAAAAAAACCCTGTCCATGTTAAATATATTTAGTTACATGTGCTGCTCACAACTAACAATTTATTCACATGATTGCTCTGTAAAATGCCAAGGGATTTCTAATCAGTCAACTCAATTTAAACAGGGGATTCCCTTGCTCTACCTCTTCACATATTTCTGAACGAGAACTAACATAGCATAAGCCATGTTCTGAAAGATGTAAACTCTTTTCAGCCAGCTTATTTTTGCAGCTATTGCCACAGTCTCCTATTTAAAAGTGCTCAATGGTGCTGGAAGCTACCAGGAATGCATTATCACTTGTACTGGTCACACAACCGTTTGAATAAAAATTGATCTTTCTCCTAATATCCCAGTTATTTTTATAGAACAGGGAAGAGGAAAGCACCCAATTCTAAATATAATTTAAGTGAAAGATTTAGTTCTTTCTTGATGCTTTTTTCATTATGCCCCTTCCATTCCTAGGGAATATCACTTCTCCATTTAATTTTACTTGTTCCATTGGCATAAGTTTTTCCTCAAGGCTTCATTCTTTTTTCAGAGATTTTTTCTTCTGTGAGATGCTCTGACTTAATTCATATATCCCCAGGAACTGTGGTGTTTTCCCTTCAGAGGCCATTGATCCAGCAGGCATGAGCAGTAGTTGGTTCCTTCAAAGAGCAGGGTAGTAGGTTCATAGGCTTTAAGGACAAAAGAAGCCATTTTGCTAAACAAATCTGTTTTATTGCCCAGTGCACATCTTTTTTACCTGTCTTGGTCTTTAACTGTGCTGCTCTCTGTATTTACAGCCTTCTACTTCAGCCTTCTACATTCATTCCTCTACTTTGCCTGTTTTTCCCACTTCCTGTGTGGGAACCAGAGCTTCTTAAATTTGGTCGGAGGATGAAAACAAATAGTCTGACAACTTTATAATGATACCACCAGCACCTACCAGTCTCAAAGGCGAATGTTTTAGTAATTTTGAACTCTGTGGTAATTTCTTTCACATGAATTGCCAAGTATTCTGCTTTCAAAAAGCTGCTTTGTCCAGCCAGTAAAGTCTCACCACCACTCTTTTAGTACATCTACTGACCAGGGCAAGTGCCTCTGTTTTCCAAGTGTTTATTTCTACATCCCAGCATATTTAGTACATCTGTAAAAGTACAGAATGGGAAAATGTCTTTGAAAACCCTCAGGATTTCCTGCCACTCATGCTCTTTGCTATTGACAACAATCACATTTTTTTAATATTTACTCCAAAAGAAATGTGTGTGTTGTGTTTTGTTTTGTGTTGTGTTAGGTGTGGTTTGTGGTTTTTGTTGTTTTGTTGCTTATTTATAAAGGAGATGTGGGAATTCTGGATTCAACTGTGTATAGAATAAAACATCAAACAATAAGTTAAAAAACTTGTGGACAAAAAGGAATAAAAGTAGAAGAAAACAGAGTACGTGTAGATAATGGATAAATAAAGAGTGGAGGAAAGTAGGAACAATAATTTAAAATATTAAGAAAAAACATGGAAAAAAGGTACCATATAAGAAATACAAATTATGGAAGAAATTGAGAATGTGTGTAAGGAATAAGGAACTGCAACCAGATCTCAAAAACATGGGACCAATTATAAAAGCAAAGGAAAATGTAATTGCTGTTCTTTCCCCCTTTTTTCATGTTCAGAGCACTCCCAGCTCTAATCATAGTGGCCAAAAACATAGCAGGGTTTGTGAAGTGATTATTGAAAACAATGAAAGTTGAGTAAGTTCAGTATTAAAGGGATCCTAATATAACCTATGGCCAGAAAGATCCTAAATCAGCAATTAAAAAATAATTGAGACAGTATCAAGAACAAACCACATTCCCTCTTTCTAATATTAATTCCATAGACATCTAAAGCTGTATCTGTAACTAGATCTGAAAATTGTTTCCAACACCTTTGGTCATAAATGGAGTATGTTAGAAAACTCCATGGATTACTCAATACAGACATTCCAGGGCATTTCCTGAACCAATCACCCCAAAAACTGGGGTTTAAAGTGCCAGAATTATATAAACTGCCATGTTAATTTAATGAGCATAGCCTGAGAATAAAGTGGGACCAAAATCTGTCAGAGGCGTGTTTTGTGGATTCAGTTATGACTGATGCAAATTTTATTTCCATGTGGCTTCCTGGAGAAGCATCCAGCCAGCCTTTCAAAGAATTAATTCAATCAGAACTCAGTATCAAACTAACATCTTAACCACTGGACATTTCTTCCCTTATAGATAGAGCTTTAGGGAAAGTAGAATAAATAGCCTCCTGGAGAGACCAGACCTCTCTCCAGCACCAAAGTGAAGTACAGCTGCAAACCAATTAGGCTGAAAAGCTCCCATATGTCTAGCCTAAAAGAACTCACTCCAGTAGCTAAACAAATCCATTGACTTAAAAACTCCCAGGATCTTAACTTGAAAGCATCCATGCCTAGGGATCTCTTAAAATGTATTAAATCAGCAATCTTTAAACACTGTACATCACTTCCAAATGTCACCATTTTTCCACAAGCTGTAAATACTTCAGCTGAAGTTCAGCTGCCCAAATGCACCACAGCTGCCTCCAGCCAGACAAATGCAAATGAGGCTGTAATCTCACTTGACCCCACAGTTATTCTGCATAGATATCACCAAAGCAGGTGAAGACAATGCAGTAGATTTATCCCAGATATTCCAAGTAACTTAATTCCTCAGTGTCACGACCCATGGACAAGGGGCACAATATTCATTATAAATTATCCTGACACTGAACAAAGACTCCAGCCCAGTGCCAGGGAACTCTTATGTTTTTATTATAAAGTTTTCTTAACTCCAGCAACCAGCCCACTCTTTAGTCTCAAGGAGGTTGGTCAGCAAGGCCTTAATTTTACAAGAACTTCAACAAGCTCCTCACTCCTCCTACAAGCTTCTCAAAAATTCTGGCTAACAAGCCCTTAATCTTTTACAGCACTCTTCCACAGGGTACCCAAAGTTCCTTCTAACCACAATTTTCCTGGTGCAACAGTCAGAATGTTTGAGGAAAAGCATTCTTATGCCTGGTCCTCCACACTCAGGACATTTTCATTGCCTTTCAGCAGCAGCAGAGGCAAAACCAAAGGGGTTCAACTTACAAACTCACTCTTCTTGGTCTGACTGTGAGGGTTGGCATTCAGTTCTTGAGGTCTGTCAGAGAATTATTCCGTTCAAAAAGGAAAATCCACACTTCAGCTGCCTTTAGAAAGTGCTGGTGGAGAAAATGATTGCTTTTATGGAGCGAAACCCACAATCATGCAGACTGGGATTCTAGAAAAACTTTTCTTGTTTTGATTCCACAGCTCCTTGGGCCAAGGGACAGTGAAGTTAAGTCATGCTGGTGCTTTTTGTGTGCAAATAGTAGAGCTTCTTGTCCTTTAATCACCCAAAACATCTGTGGAAAAAAAAGTGATCTTGTTGAAAACTTAACTTCCATATGAAAATATATACAAAGACATTACTTTGAGCAATTTAAATGGCTTAGATTTCAAATAACCTTTCAAAATCAGAATTTTTGTCTGAATTAAGCTGATTTTTTATTGAATTCCTTACATGCTAAACCAGCTCTGATGTAAAATAGGAAGACAGAAAAGTGTAGGATATGTGGGGTTTGCCTCTTTCACTTCAGTCTTTGGTTTCTGCATATTTTTTCTGAGGGTGGGCAGGGAAGAGTCAGAAAAGTCTGTGGCTTCTAAACAGAATAAAATGGAAAACTAAGAAAATGTGAAAGATTCAGGAGGATGGATGTCAACAGGGAAGAAATTAATATAGTAAAAATTCATTATATTATAGGTCCAAGGGCCATAAAGAGAAAAGTACCTGGTTCCTCAGAGCATATAGTAGCTGGAAAAATACAGGCATCGTGTTGCTTCCTTTGGCTAAAGGTGCTGTTCCAGTGGCTCTGACTTAATTTGTTCAAGAGTTCCCACCCCTGTTGGATTCATTCTGGAACACGCAGGTCCTGCCTCTGCAGACATGAGGGACACACAGCTCCTGTGGCTTCCAGCGACTCAGTTTCTCTGGATGAAACACAACTAGCACAGCACAAGGGCCCTGGAAGCCTCTGCAAGGGCAATTCATCAAGGTTTATTCTCATTTACAGTGCACTCAGCTTTAGCAAACAGGAATAGTGGAGGAAGGAACCAGCCCACCAACACACCCAGGCAGAAAACAATAATGAGTCTCCTTCCTCTCTCATTATTGCTCACACAGGAAAACATTCATTTCATTCTTACTTGCCCTTGGAGTGATGGGGAATGTGCTGAAGTAGGCCTACAGTAGCTTAATTACTTATCACAAATCTTTTAAATGAGTTTATACTCATTAATGTGGCATCTGGGAAATGGGCATTAAACCATCAATGACCTTTTTGCTAATCAAAGGCCTCAAAGCTTGTTATTTGGAGGGTACTTCTCATAGGGAGCTTTACCTCCACATCAGGCTAATCAGAGCAGTTTTTCTTGCTGAATTTGAAACCGCTAGAAACGAGCATGAGAGGCTTTACCTAGAAGATGGTCAGGCACACAGGCAGTGCTGCTGCTTTATGCTGCTGGTGTGTTTTGCCATAGGTGACCCCTCTCTACAAAATTTGGGTACATCTATGCTGCTATTTGGGAAGTAACTGCAACAGGCAGGTGACAGGAATAGTGGTGTTGGAGAGGATTGGGCAGATAATTCAGTTTGGTGCAGCTGCTGAGGTGTGCAGGTAGGCTTGTGAGCGGTGCTGAACCCTTGGGTTATCAGTCAAGCTCTGTCCCAGGTAACTCAGGTGTGCCTGAACCCACGACTGCATCACAGACCTCAGCTGTGCTGGCCTGGTTTGGGTCACAGTCTATTTAAACAATCCCAACTCATCAGGTTCTACAATTTATCCGGTTTTAGTTTGTCACGGCATTTACCTCAAGGATCTCTCCTGTGACAAAATGAACGTATTTTATTTAGTTTTCTAATAATTTCTAATAAGTAAGAAGGAGACCCAGGCACCCTGCAGCAGCCTCTGGAGGTACTGCTTAAAACAGAAGGAAAAGAATTCCTGGACAGCCAAGCCATTGTTACATCCAAGTTTTCCCGTGATTCTGGTACAGCCTCCTTTCAGTTCATTCAGCAAATTAAGTAAGGAAACCAGTCTCTTTTTGTAACCATTTCCTTGCTGTCAGGACAAGGGTTCACAGACAGGTAGGATCTGTGTTCAGACATTCAGCTTCTTCCCTTACATTCACACAAAGTTGCAGAATTTACCCAAATTCAGTGCAAATTCAGTGACAATGTCAAGCAAATAAACTGGGTTTTTTCTCTGTGTGAATATAAAAATGGAAAGGGGAAATTGTGCTGGGAAAGAGTCTCATTTCTAAGCATTCATCACCAGCTTAAACTTGCTTCATGCACTGAAAGAAATTACTTAAAAATTTGAACAAGGATGCTAATGGCAATGGTCTAGGATTTGTGTCCTGGTGTCTTTCTCCTGAGATGGACCAAGCACAGGTGAGCCCTCACCAACTCAGCCTTCAGCTGTAAGCACAATTGTCCTGGTTTATTTCAGGATACTGAGACACAATATCCATCATTTGTGTTAGCCTTAAGCCCAATTTTCTGCTTCGTGGCACTGATGGTGTCAGGTTGAAGAGTGTGTTGGTGACTTAAAATCCAGATATCAGGAATGGGATTAATCTGAGCAAAAGCAGACATTCCTGGTGTAGATACCTGCACTGTATCTTGTCCTTGCACTCCCTTAATGGTCAACAGAGAGGAGGAGGAGACACTAGTAGTGCAACACATCCTGTGCTAAAACAGGCATCGAAACCTGGCCAGATAAATAACACTTTAAAATGTTTCTTTTTCACACTGGAGGCTAAGGGAGCTCAGGTGGACAAGTGAAAATACCTAGACAGGTGATAAGGGTCTCAGCCCTGGAGCACACTTGGCGCTTCTTGCAGAACGGCATTTTTTCCACAAAGTTGTCCATTTCTTCAAACATCCTGTCTTTCTTCATGTGTAGAAAGGGTTGTGGAACTGGCAATAAAACTGTTCAGGGACAGCTGTAACAGAGCAGACCTAGTGTGATCATGTTATTCCAGGTCTTCAAAGACTGCTGGATAAATCAAGTTTTTGATAAACACAAGGTACCTCATTGCCACAGCACTTCTTCCTGTCATATAGAAGAAAATTTTGGTGAAAAACTGTAGGTAAAATTATTAATTGTAAGGCAAATCTGCCTTCAGGCAATGCATTCTTGTCTATCTGCACAGTGATTTCATCTTTCCCATTACCTGTGATTGACAAGCTACAGCGAAGAAATGAGTAGATGTCCTGAAATGTCTAGAAAATTCCTTTCCAAAACTCCATTTCTGATGACAGCAAAGTTCAGAGGGGAAAGGAAATGAAAATTAGAATTGAAGCGTGTGTTCCTGTTGTGACAGCCATTAAAGGTACACTTATCAAACACATCACTGTCATCAAAAACCAGACTTCCAATTTAAGCTTGTAGTTCCTTCTGCAAAAGGAGGCTTTGTCTAGGAATCCCAGTAGGCTCAGACTGACTAAGGGAAGGAGGCTGTATAGCAGACACATTTAGATGGCTAAACTGATAGAAAATGTTGTGAAACAGGAGTTTAAAAAAAAAAATACCAACAGGTTTTTTTTTTTTATTTCCTGGCAGAATCTGCTACTTTAATGGCCTTGGACAATCCTGATAGTCTTAGAAATAAAGTATAAACATGCAGAAGGAGGAAAGGACTATTAATGAATACCAAAATACTAAAATGCATGTTTGCTATTCCTGGTGCAAGTAACAAGTATTTCAGCGCAAGGAAAATGCCAGCCAAGTAGGAAGCAGTCTTAATGAAGTGTTGACAGTGTCCTAACTAACCCCCAAACATTCATCCTTTGCTGCGAATACACAAAACTCCAGAGACATTTTGAAGGAACTGGCTTCCCCTGGCTCAGATTTGCAGCTTACCCAGCATGAGACACGGGTCCATTGAAATGCAAGTGGTGGAAAAGATTCTGAGCCACTGATGGGAAAAGCAGGAACCTAAGGCATTGATGCGTTGCAATTCCTACCCTGAGGGTTCTCCAAGGGCTTTTTTCTCCTGGGTGAGGTCTGCATCTCAATCTAAACCCACCGAATCAGTGAACAGACTAAACACAGTGATTGCATCAACACATGGCATCAGTAATGGCTGTATTTTGACAATATTTAATTAGGTATCAAGCTAGAAGTAAACATCAAACCCAGGGAATGAACAAACAGATTAATGTGAGCAATAACTGGAGATGGGCTTTATTTATAACAACAGAGTGTAACAAATCCAAAACTGCCACATTGTTGCACACCTGTTATTTTGCTGCAGGTCATAATACTTGGGAATTTCCTGGGCCTAAGCTAAAAGAGAATTACTGTTTATTGTTTGTAGCCTAAAGCCCTTGAAGCATATCCAAGCCATTCCAGTAGCTCCTGCAGGGAACAAGGAGATTCCCCAGGTTATTTCCTTTGCTGACCCTCTGTACCTGCAGAGGCTTTATAACAGATATTTACTGTGAGCCTTGAGCTTGCCAGCTTAGGATGGCTCGGCTGCATTCTGTCTGAAGGGTGGAACAAGATGTTTGCTGCTCTTGGTACTTCCTCACCACTGCTTCATTTTGGAGCTGGAGTATGAAATACTCTAATGCCAGCATTCAACCCTGGACAAAAGAAGCAAAGAACTGGGCATTATAGATGCATGTGTTACAGGGAAAAGATATAATAAAACATGAGAGAAAATACAGCAGTTGTGCTGAGACTTGGAGCCAGGTATGGGATGTGTGTGCTTGGGGGGACAGGACCACAGCATTTTGTCCTCCACTGCTCTCCTAAGGGGGTGATGCCCAGGGAACTGCAGCTGGTTCACACACATCCCACAGATGGATAAACGGGGATTGACAACATTAAATCCATTTATCTGTCTCACCTGTGTACAAGGTGTTGATATCGGAGGGGGGCTGGCAGTCTGGGATAGCTGGAAAGGTGGTAGGACAGTTTCCAGGTTGTGATTAATGCAGATCAGCACTGACTTCAGGGTGCACCGCTGGCAGGAAGTTTGACTATTTTTAAGGGTTTTCACACACTCATCTTCCTTATTCTTGCAGGTGAATCAAAAAAAGGAGAGAAATAATACTTAAGATGAATGACTGGAAAATTGTTGGTTCATGAGCCTGTGCTGAGTAAAAACACAGGTAAACAAATGCTGTGTCTCACCCACAGCATATCTCACTGGCTACAGCACCACTTAGAGACCATTTCATTCTCTTCTTTGCCATTAGACATTTAATTTCTTAAAACACAGTGGCCACAGTGCCTGTGGGTGACACATTATTCCTCTACACCCACAAGCAGAAACCTTTTTGATCCTATAATGTACCCCAGCCCTCAGACATCCATGGAGTTACTGCATACAGAACACAGTTTCACAGTGGGAGCTCAGTGGGACTGCATGACCCTGCCTGTGTTCAGAATGCACGATTTTTGTCTATTTTTTTAGAGCTGGATATCAGGTTCACTGATTTCAATAATGTGTGTCTCACATCTCTCCTAGGCCCGTATACCTGTGCTCTTTCCCTTCAGCTTAAGGGTTTATTTTTGACTGGGTGCTTTAATATGTGTGCTCTGAATAAATTGAATTTTCTTATTTGATTTGATTGCCTTACACAGCAATCTTTCCAACTTCAGATTTTTAATATTTTTTCTTGTGCCTTTGCCTCTGTCTGTTGCATTTTGTTGATTGTGTTGTGTAGGGACTGTGGAACTGCCCCATTCTCTAACAGATCTTCCTGAGCATAGATTGATTCTGGGAGGCTGGAAGTAACCATTCCAAAAATGAGAAGAAATGAAAGAAGTTTGCACTGCATATCGATTTGGATATAGAAATGTGGCTAGATCAGCAGCAAATGCATATGAGTATATATTTGTATTATTGTGTAACATTAAATAGGTTTTAAAGAGTTGCTGCACCCACTCTGGTTACCTGCAATTCCAGTGTGAGTTAGTGTCCCTGTATGCAGTTTATGCATTTGTTTTATATTCCACATCAATAAAAGCACATCAAATTCAAAACCATTCTCATTTATGGATGGAAACTTCGAGGCAAAACAGTGCAGCAGCTGCCTTGTTATGAGTTATAGGGCAGTCATTTGTTCAAGTCAAAGAAAATATTGCTGCTCTTCCAGCTCAGAAAGTACAGAATGTGACCCCACACTGCACCAGACTATTGGCTTGAAAGTAGCTGGAAAATTGATGAAATTATCCATTCTTTGGGGGGCAGTCTGAAAAGACAGCAGCCCATTACATTTGGTGTGGCTCTTCAGCCCTGCTGCAAAGGGAGAACTGTTAATGGGAGCTAGAAATCCAAAGCACAGTCACATTGTATTGACTGGCCAGGACAGATGTGGTGCTGTCAGAGACAGGTAAAAACAAATCCACAAACTTCCTGCAGTACAACATCTTTCACAGCGGGGGAGAAAGGAGGATATTGTCTCTCCTCTCCTTTGTTCTCCTCAAATCATAAAGTTGACATTCTCCTGACAGAACGAGGGATTTTAGCCTTTTGAGTTCAGCCCATTGGAATTCTGTACACGGATGTACAGCCTGCCTTGATTGTGGCTAACATTTAGGGAAGGGCATCCACAGACAGCAGCTGCCCTCTGAAGCACAGTGTGGACCCTCAGAAAAGGAAAATGTTTTGCATAACTCTTTCCCCATCTCTGATCTTGGAATCATGGAATAGAGGCACCTGTGGGACCTCTCACTGAGAGCGTTGTTGCTACAGGGTGATAACAGGCGGCAGTTGTGCCTTCCCTGGGCATCCACATGGTGACCCAGCAGAATATTTGTCACATAGAATGTCAGCAGGGTAAGTAGCTGGAGAAAGAATGGAGCTCCTGCACATACCTCTGCATGCTCTTCTCCCTGCTCCACTCCTCGGAGCCCCCTTCAGCCAAAGCATGGCAGGGATCTGTTGCGGTGGCTCAGCCCACTTCGTGGCTGGACAGCATTCAGTGGGTGGATTTCCCCGTCTATGACTCCGACCCGGAGGGCGGGTCGGGGGAGTAGAGTCGCCACCAGCTGGTTGTCGCCTCTGCGCTGCGACATCTCCTCCCTCCTTTCCAGACCCTTCTTTTGTTCCCCATTTTCTATTAGTTGCCTGTCATGTTTATTCATTACCTTCACTGCATATGCAATCTGGTCTGGAAAGTTCTTTTCTCTTCGGTTGNAGTTGGCGTTGTTCAGCCTGGAGAAGAGGCGTGAAAAATGTGGCATTGCAAAATAAAATAAAATTAAAATTAAAATTAAAATTAAAATTAAAATTAAAATTTAAATTTAAATTTAAATTAAATGGCTTTAAGATGAGGGACAATAGATCTAGATTAGATATCAGGAAAGAATTATTCCCTGTGAGGGTGGGGAGGACCTGGCACAGGTTTCCCAGAGAAGCTGTGGCTGCCCCATCCCTGGAGGTGTCCAAGGCCAGGCTGGATGGGGCTTGGAGCAATTTGGGATACTGGAAGGTGTCCCTGCCCATGGCAGGGGGTGGAACTGGGTGATCTTTAAGATCCCTTCCAACCCAAACCATTCTCCAACTCTGTGATTTAAATGAATAACCGATTTTTCTAAAAAGCAATTGGAATAGCAATAATAGTGAATAAAAGAAAATGAAGCCCTTCAAGGCTTCAAATAATTTGCAAGTGTTACCTCATTAACATTAGGTAAGGTAACTGCACGATGTTCTTAGGCTTGTTTAATGTATTTGGAAGGGGAGTTCTTTTTCCTCCCGTGTCTAGTAATTAGCATAATTTTACAAATGCACTTTAATTACACATAAAAATAGAATAAATATTTCTGCAGCATTCTGATTTAAACAAGCACTTAATTAAGCCCTATTAAGAACTGCCATATGCTTGCATACCGTAGGTTATTCTAAGTGCACCTCTTCTGGAAGTTTTCAGCTTTGGAGGAAGTGACATTATTTGACATGGGCAGGCTGGTTTGTAATTGACTCAAAATTACAGATGCAATAAATAATTGTGATTAAAAACACATTAACACTGTAATAAGTGGGTGGTTGTTTTGATGGCTCCTAATAAGCCACTGTAGCTGAAAGGGCATCAAGCAGCACTTGTGAAGCACTGAGGATCTGGCAGGACTGCGAGTTCAGTGGTAGTTAAAAAGTATATTATTCAAGTTACTGCCAATTTTTGAGGCTAGGGTTCCTTGTCACTACTCAGCTCTCTCTGTGCCACTGTCACGAAGCAATCTTCTGAATTTGTTTTCTTCAATCCTAAACCTTTCTAAGTTTTAGGGCCCAAAAGACCAGTAACTCAGAAAGCTGATTTTCCTTCCCTTTAATTTCACCCGGCTCCTCTGAGTTTTGACCTAGTACTTCATGCTTGACTTTGTGCTTGACTAAAGCATAGATTGTTTTTGACAGAACAGATAGAGGGAAATCTAGAGGTTTTTTCTAAAGGGATCTGTGGATGCTGCCCTTCCTGAGTGGGAATTAATTAAGTCCAAATATTATTGGCATTATTTAAATCATCAATTAGTATTACTTTTCCTTTCATCTATCATTTTTTCTTTTCTTTCTCTGAATGTTCTTTTATCTTATTTTTATTTCTTTTTGATTTCTATCCATTGAAGGAAAAAAATTAATAAAGAGTCACTTTCATTTGTACTGAAATATTAACCCAATTTAAAAGATTTGTATACACACATATTTGCCAAAATGATTTTCTTGAATCAGTACAGATCATATCTTCTTTTTCATCAACATTTTTATAACATTTACTGTGTCCAAACTTTAGCAGAGGTAATGTTAGAGCTCTACTTCCTTTTCAATGGAGACACAGGCAGCACACAAACTTAGAATTTCAAGTCCAGCAATGAAACTGAAAAGGAAAATTCCCTCTACCCATTACTGAGTGTTAAACTCTTTGTGGGATGATTCAGTTCAGCACTCTGTTTGTATCAGTGCATCTCCAAATTTATAAAACAAATGCAGTAGGACTAGGTTAAACAGTTCAGATCTTTTAGATTGGTTATTATGAAAAACGTCTTCACCAAGAGGGTTTTCAAGACCTAGCAGTGGTGGAGTTCCCATCCCTGGAAGGACTTAAAAGCTGTGTGGATGTGGCACTTGGGGACATGGGTCAGTGGTGGCCTTGGCAGTGCTGGGGGAACGGTTGGGCTCAATGATCTTAGGGGTCTTTTCCAGCTGAAATGATCCTGTGGATTCTCTGTCAAACAGGTTGATTTACCCATGTGGTTAGAGCTCCATGACCAGAGCTGTCTGTCAGCAGATGTGCGAAGCCAAGCACATAAGGAACCTTCCCTTCTGGCACCTCTGGGCTATGTTGGGCCACAGGCTGAATTCTTTACCTCCCCTAACTGACCTTGAGTGCCCACCTTGGGTTTTAAATGACATCAAGCTCACTTAGCAATTGCAGCTGCTTCACGCACTGGTCTCTGTCCCTCAGGTTTTCTTCCTCCAACTTTTCTCTGTAACATGACCTGGTAAACCTCATCTGGTAAATAACGAGTGTGGGTTTGCAAGAGCACTGATATTCTTAAACCTACCTAGGGACATTATGGAGAGGGGCAGCTTGGTTTGAATTTCTGCACTCATGGAAAGAGAATCGTATCAGTCAGTGATACATCTGTTGAAGACATCCATCTCACCAAGAAAAATGATTAATGCTCACCTAAACAGATTAATGCTCACCTAAACAGATGAATTCTCACCTAAATACTTACTTTCTTTCTGTAGAATGAAGTCTTGTACATGCATTTGCCAGGAACTCACCCTCTGGAAAATCCTTGGCTTGTCAGAGGCTGCAGGTCCTCTCAATACCTTTCAAGCCCTCAAGCTCGAAATGGAACCTGATAAATTACCCTCTGGGTCACAGGCTTTGGACTGACATCTCACTGATGAAAATCTGTTCACCCATCTAGGAACAAGGCTACAAAAGTGCATGTGGACAGACACATGGGAGAAGATTGATGTTAAGGACAGATAATACAACATTTTCAAGGTCTTATAAAGGTAAAATCATTGGCCTGTTTGCCTTTAGATTAATTTATTTTAAGGATTTTTAGTCCCATGTTGCTTGCCAGTGAGTATTTTATTTTGCATTTATATATTAGCCTACAAATTGCAGTTGTTTGGAGACATATCAGTAGTGGGCAAAGAGAAAAACATTTTCTTTAAAGCAATCAAGCAGCAGACAGAGTTTGTTGAACAAGGCTTGTATCACATAGAGCAGCTCAGCCTTATTAAAAGCATCTCAATTCCCACAAGCAGCAAGAAATGTCTCACTTTTGGGAACAGCCAACCTGTGGTGTGACTTCTGAAAGAGAATCAGTTCAGTGGAGAGGGTCTTTGGGATTTGACAGAATGATTCACTTCAGCTAACTAGCGTGCAATTGTTCTGAGCTTAACTAGAAAAAAATACACAGAGATGATCACAGGCTTCAAGGGCTAAACTGGCATAATGTGGTGTGTCTCAGAACTGAAAGCATCACAAAAATGAGTAACTCATTATTGCTTTCCTAAAAAAAAAAAAGAGTAGCTTTTCGCTAGGGGCAATTTCATTAAATGCAATGAAACTCTTTTTCTCTATAAACGTAGCTGACGTTCTATAACTTCACAAATGTCACTGAGTGCAGCACGGAGTGGAACATGAATGGAATTCTACTGTCACTGCACCAGCATAAATCAAGGAAGACTTTATTTAAGTAAGGGAAGTTTCAGCTGTTTATGTGACAACTAAGCTGTAGATAAAATTCTCTAAACAGTCCATTGCCCCATAATGCTTGGCTGGTATAAATCAGTGTAGCTTTCTTAGCTCCAGCAGGAGATCTCCCCGTTTGTACCAGAAGATATATAGAGAGTGGAAGAGGTTAAAAGCAGTCAGCTGCATGGCTTTGAACCCGGTTCTGAATCCTGACCATATTTTCAGCATTTTAACTCCTGCTGGCCATGCTGTATGGCTACTGGAAATGTCTGTTTCAAGAGACAGGTGTTCACAGCAGCTGCTCAGAGAAATTGAGATCAGAACAGAAATCAGAAGAAACAGACTTACAATAACAAATGACTTTGGTATAGGTCCTGAACAGTGATAAAATTCCTATATAAAAGGCGTGTGTAGGTATTTTATTCTAAATCCTGCTGGCTGTGCTGAGAGCAGATGCACTTCTGTGTAACACCAGAAAAGTTCACTCAGTTGAAGCTTTTGTTTGTTCAAAATTCAGTTGAACAGATCTTAAAGACTGTAAGTATGACACCAAACCCCACATCTTTCAAATGGAAATGCTTTGCCAGGGCCCTCTTGGAACTACACGAAGTTGATTTGCAGTCCTTGCCTTCAATAATATCTTTATTTGCTCATGAAACTGCAAGGTTCTTTCAAATGAAGGATCATGTCTAGAGGAAGATGCACAGCTCAGGCACTTCCTACCTAGACCCCAGGGGTGTTCTGCTAACAGGAAACTCACACCAACACTGACTATTTCTACCCCACACTGTGAAATACTTGAGGTGTTCATTCTATAGGAATCATCAATATGACTTAGGAACAAATTGTTGGACCTATGCTAACTTAACAGTTGTGTATATTCTGTCTTGACAGTGTTGTACCACTCTGAATCTTTAATGAGAATCATAGGTACATCAATATGAGAGGATGCATTTTGTCTTACATGTGCTTTCATGTACTGAATTCTCATTTTCCATAAATAATGTTTTCTCCAGAGCTTTAACATACATGAACAAGGGCAGAAAGGACAATGTCACAGGTTTAAAAGCCACAATGTTAGTTGTGTGTTATTCTGAAAAACTGAGTATTTCTTTTAAGACTGCACACAGTATGTGTTTTCCCAGAAAGATATCAGGAAGACATTCTCCATAGTTTTATTTTAAAAGTGTCATGAATTTTTTTTCTTAGTGGAGAGAAAAATTGAAAGAAAGTATTGTTCTTTTGTGGTGCTGAAAGGAAAGGCTCTGTGAATGAGAAAACCTGGACTTGCTGCAGGCTAATTGCCTCACAGACAAGTCACACAAAAGAGAGTCATTTGTGGAGAACACTATCATAGGTTTCTGATATCAGGTATGCAGAAGTGCCATCAGATTATTCAACATTCGTTCAACAGATAAAATTGACTCTTGCAGAAAACCTTTACATCTAAAGGAAGGAAAAGAAAAAAAGACTCTCTGAGCTTGTTGATGTGCAACAAAAGCAGGTAGAAAACAAATTCGGATTTTAACAGATCATGGTGTGGAACCATCTGATTAGCAAGAGTGGGGATTCATGTTGCATATATGGCCATTGTAAGATAAAGTGATTATGCCCTAATACATTGCAGGAGTTGATGCTTCAAGCTCACACTTCTTTTTTTTTATTTTCTTTTTTTATTTGAATAAAATATTTTGAAATTGGTCATGGACTGACACATCCTCTAATCTCCTGTGATACCTGAAAGGTCAGTAATGTACCTGGCTGCGTGGAGTGTGTGCTCATAACTGAGATGCATCCAAGCACTTGAGTGCTTCCTCCAGGGGACATTTAATGGAATCATTTCATTGTGTATCTCTCAGCAGCACCAAACAGTGCTTTGAATTCACAGGAAATTTTTTAAGTATTGCTTGTCAACAGCAAAGTTACTATGGCAACTGTTTCAGTTTAAGTCCTGTCAGATTTGAGTTAGATTCTGTTTTTATTAATTTACCATTAGGCTTGATACCTTTGCTTATGAAAACATTCAAAGGCCTGGCTCCCTAGTAATGCATTTTTTTTTTTTTAAATAGACCAGTCCTGATCATGTTTCCTTGCAGTTCCAAGGGATTCAGTGTTGCTACTTTGAATTGGCCCATCTGATTCTAAGACTCCTGTGCACAGACTATCAATAGTTAACTTGGGTGCACATTGCAAAGCATCTAGTGGCATTTGAAATTTTCTAGGGTATCTTTTTGGTCCTTCAACTGTGCTGCCACCATTTGTGTTGCTCCTTCCTCTCACTCTTCCCCTGCTCTTGAGTGGGTCTTCACATCCGCAGCGGCTGCAGCCCCTTCAGGGATATCTGCCCCATCCTGAAGCATCTCCTACTGCTCTGACCTTGGTGTTCCCTCTGTTGTTTCTCTGTGATTCCCTCCCACTGTCCCAGTATTTTCTGCTCTTATTCAAATACATTTCCAGAGAGGCACCACAAAATTCCCTGATGGGCTCAACTTTGTCCCACAGTGGGTGCATGGGCTGTGGTGTCTGACACAGGGCAGCCCTTGACCTCTTCTCACAGAGTCTTCTCCCATGGCCTTCCATTACCAAGACCACCTACTCCCAATACTGTAGGATCTGAAACTTGCCTGTAAATAATTTCTATCCTCTACAATACTGACTTTGCTCTTCTTGGGATATGATGCAGGATGTGTTAGAACTCTCTGAAAATGGTCTTGTTTCTGGTATCACCTTCTGGCTTGCAACATGCCCAAAAATAAAGTAGGATAACAATTCTAAATTCCTGTAAAAGTGACCTTGAATAGTTCACCTGCCTTCAGCCCACTAATGATTAAGACATGAGGATGAGATTCAGTTTGAAATTAAACTTGCTCAGAGATTTCCCCATGTGAGATTGAGGGGTTAATTTGTCAGCCCTGTGTCTCCACAGGAGATGAATATTATGTCTCTTGTGGGGATCTGGGCAACTACCTCAAGTTCACAGGAGATGTTATTTAAATAGATGTCCTGTGGAGAGTAGAAGTGAGAGATTTTCACAGGGAACTCCAACATGCCCAAAAATGAATGCCTGAGACAGCTGGAATGAGTCATCTACTGTAAGTGAATCCCTTCTCAATGACTGTGGAGATGAGCAGCTTTAAAACAACTTCCAAATTTCTTCTGGCTGAAGTTCAGATGGACCTGAGCCCTTGAGCTGACACAGAGAGGTGCTCACTACATGACAATTTCCCGGCATTCTGAGGCAAGTGAACTGGCAGAAGACATGACAGTGTGGCTAAATCAAGAGACAGAAGCTCCCTAATTAAAATAGACTGGCAGTACACAGCTCCCTGTTCAGGAACAAAGAGATAATAGAGAATTGAGTGCAATGTTTGTGCCTTCATTGCAGGGTAGTTCTTATCCATAATGCTTCCAGCAGTTCCTGAGTTAGGACTCACAGTTTGGTTGGGTCCTGACATAATGTCAGGGTGATTCAATAGATACCATCCCCTTTTCACCTAGTCCCTTGCAAGAAAACCTAAGCGCACAGACAAGGTGCACTTCAGGAAACCTTGACATGAGCCAGAGCAGGGAAGGGCATTAGGAGCACACCAAACCCTACAGTCAGTGCATGTCAGGTCTGTTCCTGCCGTGAGGTTAGTATGGCTCAATAACATGTGCTTATGGACTACAGAATTAAAAATTTGTTCAGTGAGAGGACTCACTGACTGACATTCACTTTGAGAGCCAAAACCCAGAAATGGGTTCATGGCATTGTGTAAAGACCTTTTTTTATTTCATGGCTTGAAAGCCAAAGTCAGGGGAAGAGATTTTCTTGACAGCAGTGGGTGGAACAGAAGCAAATCTGCCTCCTTTGCATCATTTCATGTCAGGAGTTAATGGGAAGAGGTGCCTCATTCCTTGGCAGCATGGTCTGTTTTGCTCTACATCTCTGGTACATGAAATAGGATTGCTGGGGTGATTTTGATGCACTGAACTAGAAACAGGTGAAACTCAGAGCCATGGGGACATTGGAAACCACCGATGTCAGCTGAAGTCCTCTTGCCTCTGGTAAATCATAGAATCATTGAAATGCTTAGATTGGAACGGACCTTAAAGATCATCCAGTTCCAACCCTGTGCCATGGGCAGTGATGCCACCCACTAGATCAGGTTGTTCAGAGCCCCATCCAACTTGGCCTTGAACAAGTCCAGGGATGGGGCAGCCACAGCTTCTCTGGGCAGCCTGTGCCAGGGCCTCACCACTGAGCAAAGAACTCCTTCCTAACATCTAATCTGCATCTCTCCTCTTCAGTTCAAAGCCATTCCCCCTTGTCCTGTCACTATCTGCCAGTGTAAATCTACTAAAGGCATTGTAAGTGCAGACACTTGGGAAATACACACAGAGATTTGCAATTTACACCAAGCTCTTTCTGCTCCAGAAAGCACTTTCCAAGCCATTAGGAGTTTTACAACAATAGTCTGTGACTGACTGTAGATACAGCAGATGAGCAATAGCCAACCATCACTACCTCCTAATAACATCCCTGAGTTAAGAGAGAGTCAGAAGAAAATTATGACACTGAACTGAACAAAAAAGGTGAGGATATTGCTTGTATAAAATTAATATTCTGTGTAAAAACCTACTTTATTGTTATTAGTTGAAAAGCTCCATTAACTAAAAAGGCAAAAACAATGGGCGGTAAATTATTTTTTTCCAGGGTTAATCTTCCATTGAATGGAAAGGGCACATTATTTGCCTTCCATTAAAGTGATATTAAAGTTATATTTCTAAATGTTTGCACAAAAGTGATGTGCCGTGAAAAATGAGGTAGGACTTGATACCCTTTAACTGGGAATTTATTTTGCACAGCTTGATGTGATGTGGATCACCAGGGTTCCCTCCCCAGCATGGGGAATATTTTGAGGTAATTCAAAATTGACATCCTATGAATGAAAACATCATGTGCTGCAACTTCTTTTCTCTTTAGAGCATTCATGCAGCCGTTCTTGCTAGAGAATCCTGGTATTTCATGGATTTTCCCCCATAGCAGGTTTAGCAATAAATAACCAGAGCCACAGGTCAATTTGTAATTTACCCAAGGTCACTCAAGAAATGTCTGTTCAGTAATCGAACTCAAGCTTCTAAACTCCCTATCCAAGGTATTGACTATTTAATTCCTTACCTAGTAGCAGTTTTAGATAAAGAGCAAAAGCAAACTGGACCATGTTTTCAGAGGATTTGCACAGAATGAGATTACAACAGTTTCACAAGCTGCCATGTGCCGATGGAACTGTGCGAATTATTTTCATGAATCCTTGTTACCTGCACCAAATCTGATACCGGGTTTAGTTTGGCCTGTTACAAAAGGGGATTACATTAAATTATTGCCATCAGGTAAGAGTGCGTATGTAGGAACCATCACGCTCCCTCACCTAATATGTGCTGACTTCTTTGCAAATCTCCTGGAAACCTGTAGTCCCTGTTTCTGGAACAAAAGTTCATAAGGATTATTGTAAATGTGGCAGTTGAGAGCAGACAGGCTTCAAGTCCCAGCTGTACAAATAATGCAACAAGGGATTCTCCGTGCCTGAATTGCTTCACAATGGACAAACCACACTGAGGACAGAGCTGTCATGCAAATAAAGCTGCCAGGGGCAGGAATTTCAAATCATAAGTGTGCTACAGGGCATTGATATTGGGAATAAAAATGTATCTCTTTAATTTCAGTATTTATGTATTATTTGTGTTTGTCTTGGTTTACAAAGTATGATGTAGCCAAAAGTATGTATTCTATCACCATCTTCATAAACTGTTAAAACCAGATGGGGCAGTGTTCTTTATCTCTGCCGTGACTCATCCCTGATAACTCCTTCCGGGGAGTATCTTCTGTTAGTGGGCCATCAAATCCCACTGCAGGACTCATAAAATTACATCATCCCATTGTGAGATGCTCCGCCCAGGGGGAGGAACCAAGCATTCCTACCTGGATATAACCTGAGGTTTGGAACACCACAGCCAGCCTTGCCTACTGAATTCCCAGAGGACAAGAGCTACATAACCACCGCTGGACCTCCAGAGGAAGACCAGACCCTTCTACAGGATCACTGCTTCAACAGAACCACATCTGTCACTTCAACAGGATTGTAGCCAGCATTTAATCAGACTGCCACCACCACCCTGACCAACAGTGTGTCAGGTTGCATCCTGACTCTGTCAGTGTTTCTGTATTATTGCCTTTATCTTAATTTTTCCTATTAAATTGTAATTCTGACTGGGATCTCCCACTGGTTGGCTTTCAAACTAGTACAGTGTTTATTTAACATGTGCTTTGAAGTGCAGAGAGGATGTGAGAAGCGGAAGAGACAATGTGACGAGCAGGACAGAGATCGTGTTTGGTGAGGAAGAGTGTGGAGAAGAACCGAGGTGGGAATAGAATAGAGGGCATTGAGAGTGAGAATAGCATAGGACAAAGTGAAAAGCAGACCAGAAAGCTTTCACAAGAGTGAAAAGATGCTTGATGAAACTGGTGATCAGTACTAAAGTCACTCGAACCACCGCTTGGCCCATCTCAGATGTTCCTTCGTTAAAGGTGTCTTTGTTGGCAAAGGTGGAAGAGGAAGTAGTAATAAATGAATAATTACTCTAGACTTTAAAATTTTGAGACCTTGCCATCACCGGGCATCTGAAGATTTGAGATCCATCACGTCAATGGATGAAGACAAGCACAAGGTCTGAACACAAAAGACCTTCTGATGAAACATTCCTTTGTGCACTGACTCCATTGGGAAACCAGAGCAATTAAGTTTCTAAGACAGATGCATGGAATAAATGGCTTAAAGTATTTGTGCAGTTGCTGACTTCAGTCTTCTCTTCTCTGGTCATATCAGATAAGGGTATTTTTAAAATTTAACTTTACTTTTCCCCTCAGGAATTGTTCTTCCAAGTGGTATGGGTGAGAATTTTTGCGTCAGCTTATATGAAGTTTATATTGCCACCTGCTGAGTTTGATGTACCCTAAGGAGAAAGAATGAAAATCCGCTTTTAGGAATTTCCTTTTAAACTGTCACTAAAAATAGAAAAGAAAGAGATGCCAGGTTACCCAAGCTTTTGTTCCATACAAACTTCTGGAGCCAAATTTGACAGCGACTCTTTTCTCTGCGAAAAGGAGAAGTGGAAGTCTGCATTTACTAGCTAAAATCAAAGGGATTTTTTTTCCCTTCTTTTTAAGATGTTGAACAAACACCTCAAAATGTGAACTCGTGTCTTTTTTTATCTGAGGCACACAAAGCAGAACAAGATAGTGGGGACTCTGAAAGCAAGGTGAGAGTATTTACTTGTCCTGTAATAGCTACTCTGTCTCAGGGGTGAAGGATGCCAACTTCATGTCCTTCCTGGGAGACTACAACATGTGCAGTGCAGAAGTTGGTGTAGTAGATTGTATCTGATGCCTTCTTTGTTCATCAAAGTTAAGTGTAAGTTCAACATCACTAATGTTCTCTTTCCACTAGAATAAAATGTGGAGAGGAAAACAGAGAAACTCAGCAGAACAAAAGGAAAAACAACCTTTGTTGAGAGGACTTGGGTACAAGTTTTGGAGATGAGAAGAAATTGAAGTCAGTGAAAGAAGAATTTTTTTTTGGTGCTGAAATGCATAAATGAGGGGGCAGAAATTTCATTCACAACCCAAATGCCAGACCTTTCTCATGGAAACAAGTTACTAATTTTATTTACCTACTTTGTAAAATATACATAAATTTCAAGAATGAAATCACTCCAGTGATGAATAGAAATAAACAATAGGAAAGCATTAAACACAGAAATGGTACCTCAAATGGAACATAATAATGTCAGTACCATTTTTTCTTGATCTCTTGCCAGGGTATAGGGACAAGACTTGTCTTATATTATCTAAAGCATCTCATCTATTTCATTCTGGTTTATTGGCTACACAAATCAAAGGTGTTTCAGTAATTAACAACAAGCCATGTTCCTTTCCCCTGCCTCCACATACTCCTTTCATATTTTAAATCAATGTGTTTTACAAAGAGTTGGCTTTCTTTTCTGTCTGCTTTAAATTGTTTTATGGAACATAATAATATTATAATATTTTTTTCATTAAAAGCTTCATGTTTCTTTTTCAGAGAGCAGGAAAAAAAAATCAGCATTTTTTTCAATTATCTTGACATGGTGCAGTTTCATAGTGGAAAGACTGTGAAAAAAAGATTCTGTTATCAGTTCGGTTCACTCCTTCCTTCATACACAGTTTAAAACCTGCCATGTGCTGACTTATTCTGTCAACCTTCACTGTCAGCTTTGCCATCTCTGTCACTCAGGGCTGATCAAAAGGCAGTGATTTGCCATTTGGCTTCCACTGGACTAACAAGAACTGTGGAGCTGCATGCTTCTTCCAGCTCTCACTACAAGCTGCAAATGTGGAGATTTTGGGAAGGACAAGTCACTTATTCATTGAAAGTGCAGTGCTGGGACAGCCTAAACCATTTATGATTTAGGGTTGAACCATCCATGTGGTTTTGAATGAAATAAAACTGACAGAGTATTTCAGAAGCGTCAAAGCAGCTCACTCACCAAATCAAAAGTGTCATGCAGCTCAGATCAGTAACCCCTCAAGTGTTTGGTGCTCTCAGTCAGCAAATTCCAACTCTGTAGTGGTTCATTGACATCACTGCACAACTGGATTTATCACTATGCAGATGTGACAAAATGGAGCACAGCCTTTTATTCTTTTCCCCCCTCTTTTGATACTACCGAGATATAGGAAAAAAAAGAAGTCAAATTATTGGAGCAAGATTTTTCAAAAGCACTCAGCATTTTTCTGAGTCATCACCCATAGAACTTGATGATTAAATTCTTGCTGATTTCTATGGTAGCAGTTATGCTAATTCCTACTACTCCTGGACATGCCACGCTTACATGCATCTGTGACATGTGCTTTCTTTTCAGCTGGGGTTATTTAGCACCCATTGATTCCTTTTTTTGCTTTCCCTTTCCTTCCCTGCATTCTGGTTTTCAAGCTAGTAAGTCAGCTGGATGCCTCAGTATAAAAATTCCTGATCAGAGTGCTTTAGGAAATAACAGCAATTCCCCCATTCATTAAAAAAATTCAAAATTGGGAAGTAGTACACTGTAGAACAATGTTATATAGCTTGCTAACAGCATGCTGATTCTTAAACAAGTTTCATACAAATAATAGCTCCTACCTTGCCATTCATTACATTGTACAACTTTTTACTTTTATTTTTCAGCTGGCTTGTTTGTTGTTTCTTGAGCTGCAATAAATCTGAGTAGTTTTATTTTACTTACTAAAATGCACTTCAGGGGTTGTTTGTTTTTTTAATGCAACCTATTTATAAGCTGGGTAGGGATAAAAATGTACCCAAAGGATCATTTTTACTAATTTATCATTCTTTCTAAGTTCTCTGGGTCTATTGGAGAAATGGTGTAATAATATTTTTTTTAAAGACAGAAATTTGTTTTACGTTTTGGGGATGTGGGAATGGCTAATTTTAATACATTACATTTTAGAGCTTTGAATCATGGCAGAATTAAATGCAGGGAAAAAAATTATTTTTGGGTTTGTAGCACATGAAATTTAGGGCAAATGGATACTTACGAGTCTGCAGAGATTGACTACAAGAATCCCAAGGTATTTTGTGGTTTCCCAAGTGCACTATAGCAGTCAGTGTTTTCCATCAAACCCTAATGCTAAAGCATTTTGCATTAAACATGGTAAGATGGGGCTGTAAGGGGTTGGGATTCCCTTCCCACACCTGGGTTCCTGGAGCACCAAATGAGCCCCTGACCTCTTTTCTACATCTCACCCTCTCAGAGCAGGGGTAACACACAAAGCCAGGATGACTCTGCCTCAGAAGAGTTATTATGGCAGAGAAAACGTCTGGGGACAAAGAGACCCAGGAGGGTGAATTTACTTATTTACAGTCATAGAGAAAGGCAGTGACAGAGACCAGGCTCCAATGGGACCAGGCACAGGAAACGGGACCAAGACTGAAGTCAGTTCCCACCCCTCAGGCACTCAGACCCCACAACCAAGACTGCCACACTTCAGTGACCAGCTAAGGATTGCCTAAAACCGAGTGTTTCCTCAGCATCCTTGAAAGTTCCCAAGTGCCTGACCTGAAGAGTATGATTGTGCCCAGGAAATCTCCTTTCTGAGGAGTTTGTAGCCTGGGGTGAAACACATGGAAATTTTTAGGTTTCCATCACAAACTATGAACAGGCTGTGCCCACCCAAGCTTAGGAGGTGCCCCTGTCTGGTGGTGTCCTGACCTTCTCCTTCCATGTACTCTCAGAGATGTTTCCTGAGAACCTGCGAGGATCTGGAAAGGACCAACAGCTGAGGAATTTTCCCACTTACACTGCCCAGAAAACTCAGCTTAGATACTTGCACATCAACAACTGTGAGTTCATCAAAGGCTACAGCCCCACCACTTTGTTCCCTGTGACTGGAGGAGAAAGGAGTAGGACCCATTTTGGAAACCCAGAACAACAAGCAAGGGACCAAATTCACTGGTTTCCTCATCCCTGAGAGGCACCAGTCCATGTGTTCCACCTCTGAACGCCAGATCTGGCCACCAAGAGACCTCTTTCCACACCTCCACGTCGAGATGCTTATGGAGTTCATACACCAGGAACAAGAATTCAGCTTCACTCCCGCTGCAAAGAAGACCAATATCCATATATCTTTAAAAACTTGGATCTAAATCACCTCACAGGACATCCGTCTTCCTCTTAGGTCTACCTTCCACAGATCAGATAAATTTCCAAATCCGTTTGAAATTTTTGTGGCCCATGGCGATTCTTTTGTCAAGCCTGCTGAGGCAAGGGGACCATATTTCTGTCTGCATTGTATTTCACAGGAACAGTGCAATAAAATATGTACACGTGAATTGTCATATCTCTGGAATATATGAATTCTCATAAACCCACCAGATGTTTTGAAGCAAGCACTAGGTTTTAATTGGGGCATTTCAACTCAAAAAGACCAATCTGGAAAGGCACTCTGCTCCTTATTTATTTCAGCCTATTTACATTTTATAAAGGAAGGAATAGAAACTTTTTTGTCCTGTTCTAGAGGGGAAAAAAAGGAACAAAGTAGTCATTCTATTAATATTTCTTAATAGAAAAATGAAAGAAATAGAAAAATGAAACTGAAAAATTTCAAAGAACTTTAGCCCTAAAAGGAAAAATTCCCAAGAGAAATCCTCCATAAGCTTAACCACAAAATATTTATGGCCACAGAGTAAGGATATAATTTGTTTTCTGAATAAAGGATACCCTCTCGAGAACAAAATATTTGTAAATCAAAAACATTAAGATAAAAGTTTCTCCTGGCTGGGCTGGATTGATCATAACCATATCAGCACAGCAGAATTAAAACAGTTAAAACTGAATTTTCAAAATTGCAATAGCAAAGTGATACCTGTACATCTACTGGACTTCAAAACAAGTCACTGAGTACTTCAGGTTGTCTAAAACAGCACTAGGCACTTATCTTCAATCATATGAATTCATCTCCAGGGCTCTGGCAGTCATAATGAGAGTTGAGGCAAATAGTTTATCTGCAAACATCTCTAAGTGTCTTAATCTTGACCTAATTCCATGCAGAGAATCTCATCCATTCTGTAAAACCATGGCCCATAGCACTGAGCAGCATGTAAATTCAATGTAAATTCAATGTGAATGCTGGTCACTGAACCTGAAAGTCACAAGGAATTGGATTGGAAAGGCTCTTGGAAGATGAATGACCCTGTCCTTTTTCCCTGTGACATGGGGTCAGTCCTACCTGCGATGTTTTTCACCAACAATACCAATAATGAGGTTTAGCCAACCTCACATTAAAAAAGTACCAAATGTGAAAATAAGTTCCCGAAATCTTCTTTCACAAAGGGTTCTGTTGTGATCTGAAGACACTGATGACCAACTTAAGATGCCTTTTTTCAACCCAGACCCATCAGAAGTTCAGGTTCACAGCACCACTGCAGAAGCAGATTGAGCACCAATTGCAGGAGCAAATCATGAAAACCGAAATTCTTTTGCATCACTTGGCCCAGTGAGTGGCACAAGGTCCATTCAAACACAAGTCACAGAGCTTCTGCATCCATCTGATCTGACTCCACCCACATTGCTGCCTTTCCAGTGCGGTTGTCTTGGCAAAAGGAATTGGGAAAATCCTGCAGAGACGTCGACCGTCCCTGGATATACAATTTGGGCTTGGCAGAAGGACAAAATATTTCATTAAGATCAAACTGACACCATATTTTTGCACAGATAAATATGCTAGAAACTGGCTGGGAACAGAGGACACTTCATGTCCTTCATGGCTGGATTGATGGATGGACAGATAGATACTCTACAGCATATTCCCACAACTGGATTTAAGAAAACCCATAATAGTAAAAAGCAACCTTCAAGTAACAAAAAATACCAGAATTAAAGCAAGTCCAATTTTCTGTGCACTGAACTGGAGAATACCATTCCTAAACCATGGCGATGATCCCCCTGGATCTCAGTACAGTGTCAGAACTAGGCTGGAAAATTACTTTCCATATCCTGCTTGACTTAAAATCATTCTAGGACTAAAATTTCAGGTTATTATTTCCTAATCAACAGCAGCTCTCAGCAGGAACATGCTCTATGTAGATAGATTGGTAGTGGGTTTTTTGCAAGTCCATCCCAAACTGTGACTTTAAAAAGGCACAATAACCACTTTTATGTGGATGATAACGAAAGACTGATAAATAGAAAAGACCTCGCTAGAAACTTTGAGTAACTCTTCTGCAAGATGGATGTGTTTGTGCTTAGGAGTTAAAAAAAATTGTCCCTATTTTCACTAAGAATGAAGCACAGTATTTTTTCCTTGTCTTATACTTGAAAAACATTAAACTTTCCTTGACATAATTTCCTCACAGAATTAATTCTGAGGCAGACACCTGGCATGAGATATTTCAGTCCAAACAGTTCACATTTGTCAGAGGTATGAGTGTCTGAAAACAGGTCCTTGTAATGAAAAGTGTCAGGCAACCTTAAATACACAGACCTCTTGGCCTGCCAGCAATGCAGCTTTTAAATGAAACAATCATTTCATCACACAGATTAAAAAACCCAGCCTGTAAACTGTAAAACTTCCTCCCAGTCTTTCAGACAGGCAACTTTTGTGCTTTAGCCATAGGTCATATCTGTTACAAACACAGTTCTTTTTCTTCAGCTTTATGTCTGGTAATTACTGAATTGTGAAGTTCTAGTGGGCAGAAATACACAGACATGGAGTATTCATTGGTAATAGCTTTGTCCAAAGCAGGAAAAATCATGAAGATGTCTCTTCTACTGGCTAAAATTACACACTGAGATTATTTAAATCAGCTTTTTCTCAAATTCTGCCTGCTTGCTTGCTTTCCTCTCCTGCTGTTAAAGATGACCTACTCCATAAGGAATGAAAGTGAATTCTCATGCTGCTTAAATGCTGGGTAATGCCTATATTTAATGCTTGCTCCCTGCATTTAGAGTTCAATAAAAAGATTTTTCAAAGGCTCTTACTCTGACTGGGACACTTTTCATCTTCTGGAAATTAAATAATTTTAGCATCTAGAAATTAAATTCTAAATTAAATTCTAAATTTAATTGTTCTAAAGTAAAGCCAAAGAATATCAAAGCATGCTGTATCAGACCTCAAATTCTAACATTACTTCAGAGGCGAAACCTTCTGTATTGACTTAATCTTGCTCCAGGTGAGCTATCTCTTCCCTACAAGAGGATTTGAAAGACAAAAACTTCTTCCTTTACCTACAGACATTGCTTTAAGGATTCATCTCCACCTTGCCCAGTAAATATGACAGAGGCATAACCTACAGTGGTCTGTGCAGGTCAGCATTTATAGGTTCTGCTCTCCAGAACAGGTTTATGGAGCTGAACTTTCTGTAAGCACATAAACCTGTGCCCTGACATAAGTCTGTAAAGCAGCAGCTGAGTCCTAGTGCTAGAAGGGGGAGGAAAATCAAAGCATAAAAAGAAAAGACTAATAGCTACAATGGTTTTCACATTGGGGGAATCTTTAAAGTAGAAATGATGCACAGCAGTTGTTGGAGAAGATCAGTCAATGTTATCACGAGTTTGAAAAAAAGTTCTCTCTGTTAATTTATGCAAAACTTAAGCCTGCTGTGTAAACTATGTGGGAACTTATTTGAAATATTGATGTTTAAAATGGCACTCTCAGTCCTTCATTTTCTTCCTTTCTTTCTCTTTTTTTTTTTTTTTAAGAACACTTAGTGAAATTTATGTTGACAAGCTGCAGACAGAATGATGGAGTGGCCCTTTTCTGATCTGCAGTTAGAAGTCATTTGCATCCCTCCACCTCACTCTCTTTTTTCCACAAAAGGAAGTTTCTTTAACTCAGATATCAATCAACAAAAGCTCTGAAGGGCTATTTCATATAACAATTTGTTAAAGTGACGCCAGTGGTATCAAACACACAGTTCTTCAGTAATAGCCTGAAAAGATCCATGTCACTGGGTTATTAATTGTGGAAGGAAAAGATTTTAAAGCCATTAGCATTGACTGCCTTTGCTTCCAATGTGACTATTTTTTTTTCTCTGAAATTATTATTCCTTCTTCTATTCTCATTGCTGTTCCAAAAGCTGGAAAGTTTAGTCATCTATATTATCAAAACTCCTTTTTGCAAGTGATGCCTATCAATACAAATTTTTAAAACAAAACATCAAACAGCAATAAACAAGCTAAAGAAACAAATAAATTAACAAATTGTGTGCTCACTGACCAGGGAGTATGGTTTTGTATTTATTATATGACAAATATAAGCAGTAGAATATAACTTGCATAACAGTCAGAGGTACAGAAGAATTTAGGACTGCGTTTCTTAGGCATTGTGAAAATGTATAAAGTGCTGGTTTGTTTTTAAGTTTCTATTAAGTACTGGTTGAGGCAGACCAGGTGTGCTTTTTGTGAGTTTTTCTCCCAGAGACAGGTTAGTTGTTCATTTGCCATGTTAGTGATGGAGACAGAGGATTTCAGCTGGCAGAGTGGTCCCTGGCCCAACCCCTTCCCCATCCCAGTAAATCCAAATGTGCTTTGACCCATGTTGTACTCACAGAATCAAAGAATCAGAGGATGGTTTGGGTTGGAAAGAATCTTAAAAACCATGTCATTCCAGGGGCAGGGACACCTTCCACTATCCCAGGTTACTCCAAGCCCTGTCCAGCCTGGCCTTGGACACTTCCAGGGATCCAGGGGCAGCCACAGCTTCTCTGGGCAGCCTGTGCCAGCACTGGGAGCCACAGTGAGGTCACCCAAAAGCCTTTTCTTCTCTAGGCTGAACAATCCCAACTCTCCCAGCCTTTCCTCATAGCAGAGGTGCTCCATCCCTCTGATCATCCTGATGCCTCCTCTGGACTCACTCCAGCAGCTCCAGGTCCTTCCTGTGCTGGGCCCCAGAGCTCTGCAGGTGGGGTCTCACCAGAGCAGAGCAGAGGGGCAGAATCTGCCCCTCTTGACCCTCCCTTGACCTGCCCACACTGCCTTGGATGCACATTTCTTTTTGCCCCTGATGGTACCACCTGTACACCCAGAAACCTGGACTATATTTGAAAACTTTTAATTGTATCCCCCTGGTTTAGCAGTGCTGATACAGCTCAGTAAGTGCTTTGAAAGACAACAAAATAACCAGACCCTCTTTAGCCAATGTGCTCTGATTCTCCAAGGGCTCGTGACTGGGATTATTTCTTCAAACATCACTTTTATCCCAATGCCTTGAGTGGGGTCATCCCCCATACTGAGTTATTCACCAATATGTTTGAAGAACTGGGACAAAGGTGGTATATTTTTACCCTGTGGAGGAGTTAGTCTTGGCATTTTCCCATTATTCCAGTGATAAATTTTCCTAAGGGTCCCTTTCTTGCTGTCTGAACTCCATAGTGTACACCCTTATTAAAGGGAATTTCTTTAAAGGTCCTTTGACTACAAAAAATGGATATGCCTTTGTTGTGGGAGTGAAGGCACATTCTTTGAAAGTGTGTTGCATCACAGTGGGACCAAAGTGCAAACTTTTCCAAACTTTAAATGCTGTTTGGGTGCAGCTCCTTTTATAGCTAAAAAATTATAAACGTAAAGGTGAGAACTGCAGATTAAGAGAAAGAAATATAGAGGCAGACACACTATTTTACAAGGAGTTTAAGCTATTTAAATAACAAATAGCTCTTCACCTGGTGTTAAGATGACTAATAGCCCAGATAAAAAGCAGGATTTGGGTGCATAAACCAGATTTAAATGGATTTCAGCTGCTTATTTCCAGCATTTTAGTCAAAGCAACAGAGTACCTCTAACTCTTCAGAGCTGTGTGGGACGGGAATGACCCATATGGGTCAATTATCACATCAGTTCAGGGGACGATTTGTTCTCCTCACTGCATTTGGTCCTCCACAGAGCCAGTGAGGTGACCTTTCCCTGTGGCATCATGAAGAGCTTTCTGTTAAGCCCCTGTGTCCTCTCTTCTCCATCCTTTTTCATTTCCCTCTGCAGTTATTTCTCATCCAATCCAGTGGCAGAACTCTATAGTGAATTTTGGGATGCAGTTCTTCTGGAACACTGCACGACGCAGCTTTTCTCTGGGTCAGACAGAACTGGCTGTAAGGAGCTTCAAGCTGAAGATGCATCATACATGTAAATGGTCCCATTTCAAAGCTCTAAATTAATATATGCATGCAATCATGCTGAGTTTATTACTGCAACAATGTACAAGACAGTAAATAAAGTCTGGCATAAAACTTTATGCAGTTTCTTCCTCCACTTGGGAGAAAAAATGATACGAATCAGGACTTGGTGTTAAAAGACTGTTAAAGTGAGGATAGGTAAAAACAGAATAATTACGTACCAAATTCCCTCAGCTGGAATATTATGATCTGATGAGTAAGAATTTATTGTAAATTTGCACAGAGCGCAAAGAGGCAGGAAAAGGGAGGACTTAGGGCTGTCTCCACTGTGCTGCTTTGCTGCAGGTGCTCCAGAAGCACTGGGATGTGCATGGAGCTACGGAGCTGGGTGTTGCCCTCAAGGACAGAGAGAAAACCTCCCTGCAATCAGCTGGATAATGTTTTTTCTTGCCACCATCAAACTCTGACGCAAAAATTTAATCCACTCTCTTTTTCAAGTAGATGAAAGTGCTATCTTTTGCTATTGGGCCCTCAGATGAAATAAAACATTGCTGGTTGGAGCCAGTCAACTCGGTCCTTTCATGAATTTGGATTGGTTTCCATGGAAACACTGGCAAACTCCATTTAGCACCAGGGTCCATGCCTGAACAAAGGAACTGCTGAATGAAGTCACAGCATCTTCCTACCCATGCGGATGGCAGAGAGGTGCATTTTCAAGTAACGCTGGTAATTAAGTGTTTGTATGAACACGCACAGTGAAGTGAGTGCACTGGAGAGCCAAGAAATTGGGCAAGAAGCATCCGTCAGTTCCAATTAAGAGACAGGAAAAGATGAAGCAAACATTAAGTGAAATATATGCATGGCTGTTGGGAATAGAGCTGTACTCTTACTTAAGATGGAGATTTAAAAATTAGATTGATTTGCAAGACAGAGGAGAAATCTGAAGAAACTGAGCCTTTCCAAGGAAGCTGAGAAGCTCAATGTCTCTCTGAATTGTCTGTATTTATCACTGGCCAAGGTGATAACAATAGCTTTCATTCAGTGTCAGGAAGATGTGTCAGGGGAGGTTTAGGTTGGATATTAGGAAGAAGTTCTTCACCCAGAGGGTGGCTGGGCACTGAACAGGCTCCCCAGGGCAGTGGTCACAGCACCAGCCTGACGGAGCTCAAGGAGTGTTTGCACAATGCTCTCAGGCCCACGGTGGGATTCTTCGGGTTGTTTTGTGCAGGGCCAGGAGTTAGACTCGGTGATCCTGGTGAATCCTTTCCAACTCAGGATATTCTGTGATTCTGTGGCTCCTCTTGCTGCTTTCTTCTCAAGCTGCCCTGGCTGCACTTTCCTCTTCACAAGCCTCAACTCTTCTGCGGCTCTCATGTGTTTATTGGGAACAACACCAGGAAATTGATGGAGGTCTACTGCTATAAAATAACATAAAGAGAAAAGTAAAGCATGCTTTCTCTCCAAGGCTTGTTTCACAGCCTAGTGGGTTAATATATCAGAACTAATTAACAGTCTGATGAGAACTACATGCGACAGCGTGGAGTACGTGTGTGCTGAATGCAGGAGACAACAGTTATTGCATCCAGACGAAGGTGAGAGAAAAGCTGGTAAAGTGGAGTTTTTTAATTTTAAAGATCAATTATTAAGTATCTTGAAACCACATCTCAATCTGCTTGTAAAATGCTAAGTACAGCAACCAGGAATGAAAACAACAGTGCCTGAAAAATGTTGAGACTTTACAGAAGTGATTTTTCTTAATTCCTTTCCCTCTTGTTGAGTGTTGCCAACTTTCAGAGATTTGAACTTGATTTTTATCTTTCTGGATCCATTGTCCTAATCAGAGTCAGTGCTGGAACTGCTCATTATCAGCTTTCGTGAGTAATTTTGGGGGAGGTGAAAACATGCAAGACCTGCCCTGTCTGTGCTGAATTTAAACCCATGGAGTGGTTTAGGTGTTACATTTTTTTTTTTTTTGGTTGGTTGGTTGGTTGGTTGTTTTGGTGGGTTTTTTTTAGAAACAGGAAATAAAAAGTTAAATAATGACTAAATATTTTATATAATATAAAACAAAGTGGTTACTCGAAGCTTTTTCCTGAAATATTTTACGACATTCTGCCATCTTTGTGTTTCTTACAAGTCTTTGACTGGCAGAGCAAATCAGCTGCATAAGTGATTCTTTCATGATAAATTTGTGTAGTAGTAACCCACAGAGTTCTCATTTAATAACTTGTATGTTCTTTATTTAGAAAAGTTCCTTAAATACAGTGAAGGTTTCAGACCATGGAATCAAAAACACCCAGAGGTGACTAATTCCTGCACAGAGGTGACTGAGACCAGGAGAGATGTGAAATTCCTAAGGCAGAATTCTTTTTTTCCTGGAGATTCTTCTTCATCATAATGGATTTTAAGATTTCTATCAGAAACCTGAATTTTCACAGTCGGCATCTGGAGAACAAAAGCTGTGTGGTCATTCCTACAGCACAGAGCTGCAGCCAGACCAGGGGAGAGCAAGGGCCCCTTCCCGTGGAAGCAGGGACGTGGGGTCAGAATGGCAGTTCTGGGGTTAATTCATGGTAGCAAGAGGAAAAATAGCAACTCCCAGAAAAGACATGATGCAAATGGGTCTGACCTTGCTCAGTGTCTGACCTCACTGCACTCTGCTGCTGGGGAATGAAATTGGGCATCACACATGAATTTTACTGTGAGAACCAACCATGCATCTCTAGTTCAGCACGGCAAGAAGCAGATATCAGAAGGTCTGCAGTAGCCCAACAGACACGAATCTCTCCCAGGATGAATTTTCAATGATTTCTTATGCTTTTTTTTTTATGTTTTCATGGTCCTGCCTTCCATTAGAGTGCAGGAAAAGGGGAGAGTTTAAGTCAATAAAAAAGGAAAAGGGAATAATTCTCTCTTTAAACATCATATGTGTTAATGAAGATGTAATGTAGAAAATTATGCAAAAGGGAATGATGTGTATTTAATCATGATGACTTCCTCTTTCCACTACATGGGAACATTAAATAAAATGAAATGTTAAGAGAGTCAAACTGGACAGAATGTTGCATTCACCCACTGCATGTTAGAAAACCAAGAAATTATTTTCTAGAAAGGGCTGTTGCCATAGGGAAAGTACCAGGGATATTTGTAGGGACAACGAGGTGCATTGGGTTTCCATGGCAAGGGGAAGCAGAGACAGCACATGATGAAGTGACCACAGTCCCCATTCCCCATTCCCTGTGCCACTGGAGGCGAGGAAGTAGGGAATTCAGGAGTGAATTTGAGCCTGTGAAGAACAGAGGGGTAGGAAGGAGGTTTTTATAATATTTGGTTTTATTTCTCATCACCCTACTCTGATCTGACTGGTAATAAATTAATTTCTTTCAGTAGTGCCTGTTTATCCCGTGACAGGAACTGGGGAGGGATCTCCCCCTGCCTTTATTTGACCCAAGAACCTTTCCTTATTTTTCCTCACCCCTGTCCACCTGAGGAGGGAAGTGATGGAGTGGCTTTGGTGGAGACCTGGTGTCCAGCCAGGATCAACCCAGAGCCACACAAGGCTCTCAGGTGCTGCTGTATTTAATGACAACACAGGTGCTGGAAGATAAATTAAATTAAGTGCTCCACAGATCACAGCTCTTTAGAGGAAGGGTGCAAACAAAATGCCCAGCAGAGGTTGCTGCCTGTCAGTGGGACAGAGCTCCTGCCAGCCTCTCCTGAACTGCTGGTCCTGGTGGGGATGGAGAAGGACAGCGAGCTGGAGGAGCTGGCTGCTGCTCTGAGCTGGTCTGTTCTGCTACAGAACGTTTCACATTTCATTTTCATTCCCTTGTTATCTTCTGGCTTAGGGAGAAGCAAACCCTGCAAATAATTAGGCACATTTGTGCAAGGCTGTGAGTCTTGCAGCAAGGGCTGGTCAAGCTGCTGGAAGAACAGAGAGACCCAAGTGTTGTGAGCTCAGGGTTTGAAATGGTGGGCACAGAACAGAGGCAATTCCCCTGCCATGCACTAAATTATAGAGGAATTGATTCTGGTTTCCTGGCTGCACTGAATCCAACAGATTTGCTACTGCACTTAATGGGAAGAGTAATGATTTCTGTAAAAAGCCCACTGATAAACAGGTCTGTCACTCTGTCTGTCAGTCTGTCTGCCTGTGAGCTTCGCTATGTTCATTACTACCTACGTCATTAGCAAAATTATAAAACTTTAATATCTGTCTGTTTTTACACAGCACTGCAAGATACATATTTATATATATATATATATATATCTACGTATGTGAATATAAGACACACATAGGCCACGCTAAATAGAATGATCTCAATATTTATTAAATAATTGTGAGGACCTTCCTTGGAAATATAATGTAATATGCCTCCCCAAAATTTTAAGGATGGTGCCTTAAAAATTTTTTAATTTATGAAAGAAAATTGAGTACTCATTTCCTCTTAACACTGGTTACATTTTAAATCAAAGGGGAATATATAAAGAAAATAATTTTTTATCTGCATTTTTTAAAAATATGTATAGGTTAATACCAAATCATTTATTTACAGATTTAGTTTAACATTTACAAAGTGGTTTTTTTTAGTGGCATTTGTGTTAAATTTTATCACTTAATAATTTATAGTATTGTTGCAGTAAGCTTGAGTCTGAAAATGAATTCTCAAAGCATTTTTTTTTCAAATGGGAGTGGTTTGTTCATCTCACAAACTTTGTTAAAGAAAATAATTTTATGGATAAATGTCTCCACCTAGAGCTTGCTTAGAAAAAGAAATGCTTAATAAATCATAGTTTTGCATGTAGTGTATTTAAAAGCCCATATTACAATGATTTATCAACAAAAGCTTCCTTTTTGGGATTCTTCATCATTTTTCTTGCAAGATGCCATTTTCACAGTCCATTCTATACATCAGCCGAGGCATTCAGAGGATTTTCTTAGAGATACCAGAATTTTATATTATAAAAGACATGTGAAAGGCTATTTTTACAGTTTAATAATAGTAATAGGAGAGTAAGGGTTCTTTTTTTAATTCATCCTGAAAGTATCTCAGGCTTCTCATTTCCTTTCCTTTAAAGTTCTACTCTCTTACCAGTATCAAAGCCAACGGATAATTAAACCACAGTTCCTAATTAATAACTCCACTGACCGCAACTCTTTAATGCTGCCATTGGTTTCTACAATGAGAAATCCCTAAGGAGTCGGTCCCTGCGAGCAGGGAGGTTTGCCTGCAGCCCAGAAGGGGTGCAGCCCACTGAGGAGTGAGAACAGCAGCCCTGTGCTGGCACAGAGAGAGGGACTGGAGGCAAGAGTGGGGCTGGGAACCCAGAAAATGCCTTAGTTGGGAAAGACTCTTTAGGTGAGACTGTTGGGCAAGACTGTAAGACTAATTAATTCAACACTTCTGCATTAATTAATAGAATTGTGCAAAGAAACATGACAGGTAAGTCAGGAACAGCTGAACTGCACGACCAAAGGCAGTGAAATTCCTCAAAACTCGTCAATACTTTGTACTATAAATAGCCAGAAGTTGTGAGTTCTGTAAAACAGTGAATAAATCAAAACTGTGTTAATGCTAGGTGCTTTCACCTGGTCATGTCAAAGACTGTTTTTGCTTCCTGGAATAATAGCTCAGAGTGTTCCTTTTCTCAAAATGAATAGTTGTGAGAAATATCGCCCTGAGCTGGGTTCCCAGACAGCTCATTTTCAGAGTGCCCTTACAAAGCTTGCACTTCTGTTTTTAACAAAGTGGATACTCTTTATTTTAACAGCCAAACTATTAAAACTTTTAGATGGGGCAGTGAAACTGACTCAACATGAGAATATGAAAATGTGCAACTACAGTGATGTTAAAAATATCAAATAACTTCCTTTAGTTGACAGAGACAGTGGTTATTGCATCAGAAAACAGCTCAGAACAGGTTTCTACTGTTAGGATCTGATCCTGGAACCCTCCCTGACCTCCACTGGACACTCAATTCTTCCAAATCCTGTTTATTAGGATTTAATAAGTGACTTTTAACTGGAGACAAATGAGATTCACACAGCGTATCTTAGCTTTGCCCATGGAGACTCCTTATTTAGCTCCATGTCTCCTACAGTGTGACCACTTGCTAGGTGTATCCTGGTATTCATGTCACATTAAACAAAAATACTTTTGATTTCACCAGTTGCCTGTTTAGCTAACTCAGGTCTGTGAACGGGAGCTGTCTACTCAGGCAATATAAAAATGTCTGGGTATTTTCCTCCACGAGGCCCTTAGAGTGGTCTCTTAAGCTGACCTGAATTTTCAGAACATGAATCCTCCAATAGCTTCCTTGATGTTGCAGTTGTTCAGAAGAAATAGTTGTTGAGGCCAGAAGAAAATGTGTCTGATGCTCTCCGAGCACACATTGTGTTCAGGTATCTTTTGAAATTATTTTTTTGTGTATCATTTTAAAGATTAATAACCTAGAGATCGATTACCTAGAGACCCTTTATTAATAAATGTCACCTTAAAATCTGTTGGGAAAAGGGAACATATTCTCTGTTTCACCCTGTGCTAGTACCTGTTTGTTACTTTTTCCAGTGTTGATCTGGACTTTGCTTCACTGCACTTTGTCAAATCCTCTGGAGAATCTGAATGAAACCAGCAACCCTGGTTTGCATTCAATTTGCAAGGCACACACCTGTAGCTGGGGAGGACACACAGTCTTTGTATTTTCAGGTGTTTGCCACCCTCTCCCATCCACAGTAATAAATGGCTTATGGCCATTTCAATTAACAATATCATCTCCTAATTAAATCCCTGAAAATAATAAATCCTTGGGATAAAATAAACCCCATTATTATTTTCTTTTATTTTGCACTAGCATTTTTTTTGTCTGTGGAGGAAGATGGACACAGCACGAAATTCATCCTATTCTAAAATAGATGTAAAAACTGGAAAAAATTTGTCTTGGACCAGACCAGGAGTTGTTATGTTAACCTGAGATGAACTGACTTGACAAGACTCAACACTTTCAGGCAGGTAAAGTTGTTAAAGTGGAATCACACTAAGAGATCTTTGGGATGATTATTTCTAGAATTTACTTTTGCCAGATTTTCAAACTCCTATTGGGATTTATACCTCAGTGTCATTAGGTGTCTTAGCTCTCAGATAACTGCTTTGAGCAGATGAGTTAGGCACATATATCTTTATTCCAAGACATTTTTATACCCATTTTTTCTCTTCTGGGATAAACACAGCGCGGATGTCAGCACACTTACTGTGATCAGCCTTTCACATCTGATGGGACCTGGGCAGGGCCAGGAGAAACAGTGGCCAGTCTCCCTCATGCCTATGAAAGAAACCCCTGGGGAGCACCTCCAAAAGGGCAGGGAAACAGGTGTGACAGTGCTGGGTTAATGGTTGGACTTGATGATCTTAAAGGTACTTTCCCACCTAAACTATTCCATGATTTACCTTGCTGTTAGCTTTTCTCCTCTGTTATATGCAGCCTTCATTACCAGTTACTTATTTCAGTCCATTAGCTCTGATTCTTCCCAAATCCCACAGCAGGCTGTGGATGTACTTCTACCATCTTTTCCCAGATCAAAAATCCATTTATTACCTGTCTTAAAGCTGCTTACGATATTCCCTTTCGTTACCTGCTGTGCAGTGGTGATATCTACGGCTGGAACATTTTGGGTACAAACAACAACCTCTTCAGCAAACTGTGAAAATGGCAATTTCTCAAGCAGATCATTGCTTGAGCACAATCACAACCGTCTTCCCCAGTGCAGAAGACATTACAGTGTTATTCCTTTCATACCTGCTGAGTTGCTCTGGGACTATTCTGGAGTAAAAACCTGAGCCTGTTTTTGCCTGCCTCCAGGTACCAGTGAAAAAAAGTCAATTTACTCCCTTTGTTCTTCTATTTAGACTTTCAAAACATTAGTATCCATTTTGTTCTTTACAGCCCTGTCTTGTTGGGAGGGGCTGCTCTGATGGAAAATGGGAGCAATGTGTCTCTGACAAACACATGCTCCATTTGTTAGCAATTAGAAAGGGCACTCCAGCCCTGCCTCAAATATTTTGTCCACTGCTGCTCCACTGAGTGCATTCTTCTGATGCCATCAAGGACATCCCAGCATATCTCCAACATAATGATGTTTACCCTCTGTTCAAACACTGTTATGAATGTCTCTTTTCAGGCAATATGTTTCTCATGTATTTGCCTCACATTTTCTATTGCTGGCAAAGAGCTTATCACCCACTCTAGAGCTCAAAATTCATCCCCTGTTACCTGTGGCCTTTCTTTTATGAATCATATCTTTGTTCCTGTCAGATCCCTGGCTTCTGTCCCAGAGCTCAATTAAAAATTAACAAACATCCCATTCGCTTTGAGTTTCTCTGCCACTCTGCTGCTCCTGCGGTGCTCTCCATGGCTCCTGTAAAAAATTAAACATAACTTGAAGCACTTTACCATCCCCATCCTCCTGATCTTCTGCCAGCCCACCTGCTCAGCTCCTTCTCTGCTGGCTGGCAGGTAAACCCCCAGGTCTCCCAGTCATCTGGCTTTTCACACACCTCGCTCGAGGCTGTCCCTGCCCTTTGGCTTTTGGTCTGCATCACAGCTGGGCTCCACAGCTGCTCAGCTGGGGCGCGGAGGAGCCGGGGCCAGGATTTGCCAGGTTCCACAGACAGCTGGCTGAGGCTGGTTCACAAGCTGCTGCCTGCAATTCCCCTTCTCAGTGAGACTTCTGGTGCTTGCTGATTTTCCCTTCTTGGGAAAGTGGGCAGCATGGGAAAGTGGGCAGCAGACTCTTGGGAAGCAACCCAAAAGCCACATTGTGCTTCTGTCCAGTAGGACTCACCAGTTTTTCCTCCCCTGAAAACAAAATCCTTTTAAGAACCTAAACTTCCTTTCCCTCCTCACCCACTGAGACCCACACCCCACCCAATATTTGAGTGCTGCTTTCTGATGCGATCTGCCAAAATAATTCCCACGGCAGGAACCTCTTAGCTTGGATTTTCTAAAGGCTAAAGTTCCTAAATCTTCTTGAAGCAGGACGGACAGATTCCCATGGTCTCACTGAATTAAGGCCGTGAAAGTAGCAATGTTATGAGGGAAGGAGCCCAACAGCCATTCTGCTAACATGGACTCAAAGAAGTCAGTGGGATTGCTTTGCCTAAGGCAGCCCATTTTCTGTGGGTGCATACAGGATGTTTGTCTCCAGAGCTGCTAAGCTGAGGCATTTCAACTGCACTAAATGAATTTTTCAAAAGTGCAGGTGAGCAATGAGAAGGTATTTGGTTCCCAAGGAATATATTACAGGAGAATGTGCTGTTCTGAATTCTGTCTCCTGGCAAGCTCCATGTAAATCAGAAACTACAAATTTTTCTACTCATTTTGTCTGTTTAGGAGAGTATTTGCCACAAATACGAGGTGAATTGAACTGAACAAAGCTTTAAAAAACAGCCTTTTAAAATGAAATTTTTACATTCAGCATGGAATAACACAACTCTGCATGTGTTTTATGGAGCAAAAGGAGTCTGTGCTAAGCTTCATAACAGCTTATTAAATGAAACAGCCAGGTATCCAAGGAGATGGGGTTGAAAATAAAGATGTTTTTGGAGAAATTCTTCAGCAGCACAAGTGGGTACCTGCTGTAAAACTTCAGCTTTCAAAGGACTCATTAGTGCAGCATTGGCTGCCTGGCAGTTCACAGCCAGGAAATATGATCATGCATCAGTGGATGTTTTAATAAGGTTAATGAGATTATTATTTTTTTTTAAGTAACTATGATAATGTATTAATGATAAAGCATTTTTAAAGACACCTGTTAATGGTGGCTGCCAGTACCACGTGAGACACATCTCACCTGTGCTTGAAGGAAAAAACAGTTCATCTATAATGAAAAACTATCCCAATGGTGCATTAGCAAAGTCTCAATGCAGAAGACAAATTACTCAGTTAATAGGCTTGATGTTCAATTAGCCAGGATGTTCCAGCACGTGATGGTGCTCTCGCAGAACAGCTTGGCATAAAAGGAACTTGTGTAAGCTCAGTTAAAAAGGGATGTCTACATGTGATTCCAGAGGTTCCTTTCACATCCTTGTTTCTCACCCCATTTCTCCAGAATGTGGTTCTTTCCTCAGTGCTTAGCAGGCACAGTTTGAGTGTGAAGAATTAAGGCTCCTCGCTGCCTTTAGGCATCATAGTGTTAGGACGGATTACTAATTAGGTCATTTGTAGCTCTTCACAGATTGCATCTCTAAGGGGCAATTTCTTTCATCACATGTATGTGGGTTTTTTTTCAATTTTGAACAACCCAGAGGTCATCTCTACAATGAACACCTTTGATTCAATGCATCAGGGAACTTTTTTGCATAGATCTGAAATCAGAATTTCAATTAGAGACATTAAAAGCACATCAATGGATGTTCGTGCTGGACTCTAAACATCTCTGCTTTGCCACTTTATCTTTGCTAACACTTCTTCATAGCTCAGAGCTATCTGTGTAGAGAGCTAAGGAGGAGACAATTCAGCCAAAGACGCAGAAATACTCGAAGGAAATACCAAGATCCACAGAAAAATTAATTCTGAGAGCATTAAGTGGTTCAAATGGACAATAATTCTAAAATAATCATTAAAATAGAGATGATTAAAAAGGTGGTTCTGCAAATCCATGTTACCATGTGAATTCTGAATCTTCAAGAGGGTTGTAATCTCCCCAGAACTGTGGGGAAGGAAGCAGAGACTGGGTGCCGTGTCTCCCAAATCTTAGGCTAAAACCAGGATAAACTTGGCCTATCCCTAAGCAAACAAAGGAATACTGAATTACTGAAGAAAAAGAGAAGCTCTACCTTTTATGCTGCTTCAGGATAGTTCCTCAGACATCTCCAAAACACTTTGGAAGAAGAACTAGCATCAATCACAAGGACTCTTTTGAAGTAGACAGGTGTAGACAACACAAGGTGTACGGGTGTGCTAGTTTGAAAGCAAACTAGTGAGAGAGTCCAAGTCAGAAATACAATTTAATAGGAAAAATAAAATAAATGCAGTAGCGCAAAAAAAACCCAACCCACTGACAAGGTCAGAGCACAAACCTGACCCCCTGATAATCGGGGGGTTGGTAACAGTCCAATTAGATGGTGACTGCAGTCCTCCTGGAGTGATGGTTCTGTTGAAGGGTCTGGTCTTCCTCTGAAGGTCCAGCAGTGTTGTAGGAGGGTCTGGTCTTCCTCCAAAAATCCAATGGTGTAGATCTTGTCCTCTGGGATCCCTGTAGGTAAGTCTGCCTCTGCTGTTCCAGGCCCCAGATTTTTATCCTTGTGGGAATGCTTGGTTCCTTCCCCCTGGGCGGAGCATCTCACAATGGGATGGTCAGTCATGGGGCAAGGCACTGATGGGCCCATTAACAGGAGATAGCCCAGGTTCGGGTTACCTCTGAGTCATAGGGCAAGGCATTGTTGGGCCCATTAACAGGAGATAGTCCAGAGGGAGGAGGCAAGGAGCATTGCTACACCTGGTCTCAACAGCTCATGGTAATAGAATACATTGTAACCCAGGACACCGGGTTGTAATATTTAGAGATCACCAGTTTAGCTAAGTGTGTTCATATTCTGGATATTTATATTTAGTTCCTAATTACACCTCAAACTGTTTAATAATAAATCTCCACCAACCCCTGAGAAAACAAGCAAGTATTTATCAGGCAGTATTAATGGCTTTTATTTTTTCTTTTCTTTTTGTAAATTAATTAACAGATTAAAAAAAGGTATGAAAAAGGAAAGTTAAGCAGACAAACTACGGAGAACCCTTTAAATTGCTCAGAACCTTTGGTGAATAGGCAGTTGAGCAGCTACTGTTCCTGAGTAAAAAGATAATTATTGTAAAATTAGTGGTTGTTCTCTGAGATTCTTGATTTCTAGGTCTCTATTGAAAAAGCTGGGAATATTTGTCTGAAATGCCTGATACATTTCTGGTACAAGCAAGGGCACTGTCAATGCCATGGCAAAGACCTTCGTGTCTTTGATGGGAGCCTACAAGGTGCTGATGTGATGACCAAATAGTGAGATGAAGCCCCAGGCTAAGCCCTCCAGTATTTCATAGAGCATTATTATGCCCAGGAAATGCCAGCTTTGCCTTCAAAACTCTATTAATACCATTAATTTATCATTCTACTTTCCACCACAAGTCATGTTAAAATTAAAAATAAAAAATAAAAATGGGGAAAACTTTAGCATTTGCCTTGGGGAAGTGGTTTTGAGAAATTATCTTAATAATTCTGCCTTACTTCGTGAGATTGTGTTCCTGTCATGAGCTGCCCATCAGGTACCCAGGGTGTGAAAGAAGCCATAAGCATAATTTTCTTCATAAACAAAAATAAACTGCAGTAATTGTTCAACCCGATTGTAATTTTCTACTGAGTGACATAAACAGTGCTGTCATTTCTCTCAGTAGGCCATAATTGCACTGTATTTCATGTGAAATTAAAATGTTGGCTGCAACATCAAGGGTGCTGCATTCACGAGCTAAATAATTGAAATGGTCTCGATTAAACCTCCAGATGGGAAGGGGAGACACTCCTGCTTCTATAGTTCAGGCCTTTGACTGAATTCCATTCTCTGGACTGTTTTGCTTCCTCCTTTAGCTTTAAAAGGAGACATTTTCACATACGGCTTTAAATTTTTTAACAAATAAATACAATAACTTAGTTGTTGATCCCAGAGCTGTCTGGGACCAAATGGACACAGGTACAGGGTCAGGCTCTCACACAAACTCAGTCTCTGGTGACAGTGACAGGACCCGAGGGAATGCTGTGGCAGGAGAGATTTAGGTTGGATATTAGGAAAAAGTTCTTCCCCCAGAGGGTGGCTGGGCATTGAACAGGCTCCCCAGGGCAGTGGTCACAGCACCAACCCTCAAGAAGTGAGGGAGTGAGAGTGACAGAGCTCAAGAAGTGTTTGCACAATGCTCTCAAGCACGGGGTGGGATTGTTGGGGTGTCCTGTGCAAAGCCAGGAGTTGGATGCAATGTTTCTTGTTGATTCCTTCCAACTGAGGATATTCTATGACTCTCTGCTATGATTCCAAGCCTTTTAAAGCTCCTTTGAAATCTAACCCATCTTCTCTATAAATTAGGGGAGCAATTCCCAGTGATTTACATGGAAACTGGAACAGGCACAGAGCCCAGTCAGGCAGGGACAAAACATGCACTGAAATCACCATTTCTGCACTTAGACCTTGTGCTCAGGCAAACATGGGCTTGAGTTTCAGACCTTGTGCTCAGGCAAACATGGGCTTGAGTTTCTGCTGCTGACTGAGGGAACGAGGCTGGCAGCCCCTCCAGAGCGTGCTGAAATCAATTCAAGTCTTTCCTCTCACTTGGAAAGCCTCTGTCCGAACCCACTAAGCACTGATTTATATGCTTGTGGTTCATCATCTGGGCTTGACAGGAGACCACTTCTCTAATTCCTGTGATTTCCAGTGTGGAGAAGTGGGGTGAGGAGTCATATGAACCAGAGTACGGAAAGACCCACAGTTCATACCACAGCAAGATTAGAAGCAAGCTGAGAGTGCTGTGCTGGACTCAGTGCCAGAGTTGACCCCAGCTCCGATTGTTTTCCTTTATTGAAAAGGACGTATTTGCAGTGTTTGGTTTTTTCTCAAGTAAAGCACTCAGCCAACTGCTTGTTTCTTTATTACTTGTGGAATTGTTTACATATTACCAAAAGTATAAACTAAAGATACAGTGAGAAGAAAATCACAGAGCTGGTAGATAAATTGCTGGGGAAAAAGAATCCATTAATAATTCAAGCAATGGGACTCAAATTTTCTTTAAACTTGATTCTTTTTTTCATAAAGAGAGGAAAATGAGTTTCATATGAACAAAACCCATCTAGCAGCAGTAGTGGGCAATTTTGAAGGTGAGAAATGTTGAGACTGACAGGTAACACTGGGAAAAAAGGCTCTGAATTCAAATACAGACCTGAAGAGAAAAATGTTAACATAATGAGAAAAACTGGATGATCACTGTTTAGCAAATACTCATCTTGGCTTAATGCAGTGTACCTAATAAGTATGGCAAAGAGTTCACAGATAACGTAACTCTACAATAAGCACTTGTTAGTAAGCTGATTAGTGATTTAGAAAATATTTCCTGATCAGATGACCCTTAAAAGGAAGACCCTCACATCATCTGCAAATGTGGAGTTCAGTCTCATAATTTCAGAGGTGTGTGAATTTATTTTTCAACCAGCACCTGCTGGAGTTGGGGTGAAAGATCCTGTGCGGACTCAGAGCATCACCACATTGATGGGTCAGACTGGAAACTGATGAGAAAACTTTCTCTTATAGGAGTCTCACTTGATGATTTTCCCCTGTGTTGTGGCAGTACTTTACCTTATGATAATACATTTATTTTACCTAATAATAATAATAACAACTGTGGTTTCTTCAACTGCTCTGTGTTTCAGGGATCTGGTAAAAATTATGCTGGAGGAATGTTTACTTTAACAGAGCAGCCGTCATATTCCGATAGACACGAGAGGTTCTTGTGCAGGTCAGCACACCATCATGCTAAATGTCATATGCCAGGAATGGAAAGAGATCCCTACTCCTATAAATTTTATGGCTGTAACATTTGGCTGCAAAATAACAGGCAGAAAACTGGGTGACTTTTCTTCCAGCTCCATAGGCCTATCTCCTGCCCTTTTATTAATTACTATCCAGTGTTCAGAGCTTTGCATGCCTCTCTCTATCCTTCACTGATTACACAGTTCATGATTCCCACATGCTAGGGTGATAAGAATAAAAATAGGTTTAATCTGAAATTAATTGCATTTCAGAAAAAAAGTTTTTTTCAATATGTTTTATTTAATTGAGAGCAGATTAAACCATGTATTATAAAGGACTAGAATGCTTTGTAGGCTACAAGAAACATAATTCCTTTCTTAAAATATTTTTTTCCTTTCTCTCTTTTGTGAACAATTAATGAACTGAAGAGCTTACCATGTTATTATTATTCAAATCTGCTTGAGAAAGATATTGAGGTTAGAGAAGATGGATGAGATAGAAATGTCTGTCTTTTTAGTCACCCGAAGTAATTAAAATAAACCTGACCTGTTATCTGCCACCCAAAGTGTGCCATGAAAACAAGACTCTAATGGTAACACAGACAAATTGGCTTGTCTTGCTAAAACTCCTTAGGGTTAATTAAAAAGCAGCCTGTTCTTTGAAGAGAGCTCCATCAGAGATGGGTACTTTTCCTCTCATTCCTATTACACATTTTCTGAAGATTTATGATAAGATTTTGTACAACTAAACAAGAAAGCTGAGATTTGTATCAAAGAGAGGACAGCTTTTGCTTAGTGTAGGGAAAGAGCAGGACAGAGCTCAAGGCACTCAGAGAAGGGAAGAGACAAAGCTGCAGCAGCTTAAGGCAAAATCTTACAGAAATGTGAACCTGCCAGATTCAAACCAGCTGGGTGTGGTGCTGGAGCAACCTGGATCTCAGAGGGAGAGGTTCCATGGCAGGGGGGTTGGAACTAGGAGATCTTCCAACTCAAACTCTCCCATGATTCTATGATTTTAGGTATACTAATTCCAGACGTACTTTTCCATTCCTTTTTGAGCTCCCTGGCAGTACAGTAGTGCATAAGGCACACCACAGAGAAAGGGAGGTGGGTGATCATGGCTCTCTTTAGGCTAAGTGCAGTGCTTGCCACATCATTTTGAAAATGTTTTCTAGACCACACAGGTGATGGGGAAGTGGCCTCATTGCCCAATTAGACATCCTTGGCAGGAGCCAGAACTGCTCAGCCAAAACAATGTTGTTTACTCTGGAAGCACCTCCATGTGTCCATCTAAATCATCATCTGTTCTGGACAGGATAATGATGTTTAAATTACCCCTGACAGGTGTCTGTTTAAGCTGATTAGAAAGGCCTCAGTGAAGACTATGCAGCACCACCCCAGATGCCTGGTTTTGTGTTGCATCACCACTGCTCTTGGGAAGGGTCCCCAGACATTCAGCAAACCTCACACCTTTTTTCTGCAATCTAAAACAAATATTTCTCTTCCTACCTTGCACAGGATATAGCAAAACTTCTGCTTTGTATTTAGATCCATACACACTGGAGGATTGTTTTTCTGCCAACTGAGGAAGGTAGAACCAAAGTCTTTGTCAACTTACAGTAAATGAGAATCTCAAAAATCCCTTCTATTTGACACCTGCTCAAGTTCTTGTTCCAGTTCTTAAGTGGCACCAAAAAAAAAACCCTGGACACAGTAGTCTGATTGCAGGCACTCTGATGTCGTGTGGAGTTCACATTCAAAGGTAACATCCAGGACCTGACACGAGGTTCTCCTATGAGCACATTCAAGAATAAGATTTGCCTTTATCTTACTCGTATTGTTAACCAGATATATTACATGACCTTTCATAAATCAGCTGTCTTTCCCTTAAACTATTGGCCAATCCAGACACATAAGTCACTATTGCAGAAGATCTTAAGGACCACTTCATGTGTAATATCTGAAAAGAATGCATGTTTATATGCCCAGTGGGAATATTGGTATTGTTATATCTCGGGTTAACATGGATCTTGAAGAAAGTAAAAATTCACTCTTCAGGCCTTATAAAAAGCTCAGTACTGAGGATGAATGTAGAGCTTCCTAATGAATACTCTTTTTCTCATTTGCTGAATGTGCACTTCACTGTATGACAAGACAGGACATTTTGCTCATCAAGGCTGCTGCCGCAAATATTACTAAAACCTCTTGACACTAGTTTTTTTCTGCATAGTGGCTTTAGAAAACTGTTTAGCCAAGAAGACAAAAATCATGCTCCAAATTTTAGGGATAGGTCACTTCATCTCTGGATTGCACGGAGGTCTCTTCATCTTACAGACAGCACAACAAAACATGTAGAGGTGTTTATTGATTCGAGTGTTCAGTGTTGTGACCTTTGATTTGAGTGTAAAGTGTTTGTTCCTTGAGAGACTCAGGTTATCCAGGTTTCTCTCTTGAATTTGATCCTCAGACTAAGTGTCATTATGGCTGCTTTTTGGAAAGCCTCATTATCTTTCCAAACAAACGTGTATAAGCTCCGTCTACATATGATTGATGGTACTCGAGTGAAGCTGTATCCACCACCTCCAGAAAACTTCACGAATCAATCTTGCTGTAATTTTAGCATACTGCTTCCTCATTGAATTTTAGAAATCTGTTAGTCTGAATAAAGGAGACTTCATTATCACTGAGAAGAGTAAGTCAATGATACACATGAACTTCATTCATAACAAAGCCAATTGCTGATGAAGAGGAACTGAAGTGGAGATGATTAATTCTTTTCCAGTGGCTACTTTCCGCAGACATGACAATTATTCATACCAAAGAGCTACCATTTTTTGCCTTATTTAATTAATCTTAAGTCATGTACAGGGAAAATTCAAAGTCCAGTGAAACCAGCTAGAGGATGCTGTTTGTAATGGTCCTGCCTGTGGGCACAGCTATTCATCTTTGCAGTTATGCAACTCATGTGTCATTTTTCATACTTGGCATTGCAATTTATTTTCCTTTTGTTGTTTAATCAATTTTCAGTTAAACAGGCTCTTTTTCAATCCAGAAACAAAACTGCTTTGAGATTACAGTAAGAGCTCTAAAAATATACAATAAGGTGTGATCAGCCTCCTGAGGTGAGCAGCTTATATTTTAAATGGAGAAGTCTTTGTGAATCTCACTACCTAAAGGAGGGTAAATCCAGAATGACAACGTGATCAGCTTCAGGAAGGTGCAGGTATTTTGACCAAACACCTCTGTTCCTTTCTGGCTTGATGCTATCTGTCATATCCGAGCTTTGGGTTCCAATTAAGCCAACATTTCCAGCTACCAATCTATCAGTGTCCTGTGGGTTTTTTTATACATATTACTCCTAACCCTATGGCAACAGGTCAAATTGGACAGCAGGTCTAAATCACCCCAACCTAATCACCTCACTCTGATAGTGCCTTGAGTTGAAGTTTCAATTACAGACAAAATAAAGCAGTTTCTCCTTTCCCTCCTGGCCATTGCTTGTGCAATTCATTTATTCCTTTATACACCCTTAGCCTCTGCAAACAGATTTCCCCCTCGCTTCTCCTTCTGTTGCCAGCAAGTGTTTGACAAAACAGAAGTCAGTCTCCTGATTATACACAGATCTGGATTTATCTTTGACTCTGATAAAAATTTCTTCTGAAAGGTCGGATTGTTCAAAATCCTCCATTTCTGAGAGTCATTGCATTAAATCTAAACTCTTGTGTGTGTTCTTTATATCTGATGTTTAAAAAATGTGTTAAAGTTATGCTGAGCACAAAAAAAAAAAGCACAAAACCCTCTTGGAACCATGTTTTTGATCCTCGATTGTCAATCTCCATTCAGTATTAAAAATTCCATTGGAAATCCAAAGATATGTCTTCATATACATTAAATCATCAGTTTTATGCTGAAAGTTGGCACAGAAATTGAAAAGAACAGGCAGACCCCAAGTTAACCTCTCAAATCGTTTTGTGTGGGTTTTTTTTTTTTATTTTGAGGATTTTTTTTAACACTTTTTAAAATAGAAATGATAAAATATACTGTGAAGGACTGTAGGTGGAGGAAAAGTAATAAATAATTCAGCACCAGGGAAAGAAAATCAACTGTAGAAAGCCCTGAGGACGTTTTGTTATAAAGCAGTTGGCTATTGCAATGGTGAACAACACACAAGGGGTGCAATTAGAAGGACTGGCAACCAGCCCTTCCTATTTGCAGATTTTACACTCTCAGCTTGCTGATGAATTCTATGGATGGTTCCAGGTAAAGCTGAGTATTCCCTTCATGGCTTGTGTCCCATAATTCCTATGCCATTTTTGCCAGGACCATGCTGTCATCTCGGGTACCTCACCGAAAGGCAGCTCTGTAGGATGATAACCACCCAGCATGGGGTTTAATCACATCCATTTATTTTGTAGGGAAAGAAATTCAGAGCCAAATGTCCTCCTCAGCTGCCT
>VXAZ01001659.1:191045-335151 GCA_013399875.1 Gymnorhina tibicen
TTTTTTTTTTTTTTTTTTGGACAATTCCTCTTTATTAAAATAATGATGACCCAGTATATTTAACATAAAGTGCATTCGTTGCCTCTTGACTGTACTTCTTTGTGAGAGTAAGGATTTGCCACACCCTCTCTGGAATGCCCACTCGGGTGATTTAGGTTTAGAAATGGAAGCAAATAGATTGGAAATGAAAAATGGGAGCTTAAGAGAACATATTCCCCCCTTGTTATGATCCATCAGAGTAACCATGAAGTCCCATCAGACAGCAAGAACCGCTCATGGCATCTTGAGCTGAATAGGAGGGGACAACAACTTCATCATTTTCCTTGCCAGGAAATCTCCTTCTCTCCTTTTCAGGACACTCTAAGTTCTTTCCTGTCCCAGCAAATCTCATATAGACAAAATTTGTTCCTTTCCATTGCTAATGCTGGTGCTTTTGGCAAGGTCAGGCAGAAGGTCAGTGAGGTTAAAGTAGTGTCCAAAAACCAAAGTAGGGAAATAACCAAGTGCCAGGGAACTTGCATCTAAAATATCACTTGTCTCTATATTTTATCTTTATCTGTGTATTCCAGCTGGGGTGGAAACAAAATACAAAGAATAAAGAAGAAAAAAGGGGGAAATGCAAATGAAAACTGGGGGGTTTTTGGTTTGTTGGGGTTTTTTTTGAAAAGTACAGTGGGTGGGAGAAACCAAATGTCGAAAACCTGAAAAACTGTTTCAACTAATTTTTTTTCCATAAAGAACATGCATTGTACTTTAACCAGCCCAACTCTATATTTTAAAAAGTCTTTATTAGCCTTAGATTCTCAGAAGAAGAAACTGAAAACAGAAACCGAGCACATGAGGAAGACTGAGCTGAGAACCAGATGGCTTCTGCAGGAGTGAATAGATTGTAAAATGTGCTGGGAGTGAACAGCTCCACAGATTAGGCAAGGAGTTTGAGATCTTCTGAAAGAACACAACAGCCATGATTCAAAACACTTACAGGGTTTTTATTACAACATATAATTGACTGAAACATATCATGATTTATTTCACGATGCCTTATAGTTAGTACATTTTCTGAAATTACAAGTGAATGGAAATAAAATAAACATTCTTTTAGATTGAAACGTGGCATTTATTTCAAGAACCGATTAAAGCTTACATTTAAAATATTTTCAGCTCAAAGTTGTACTTTCCTGAAGGGGAATTTCTCCTCTAGAACGTCATTATTTACTAACGGTGTTTCATATTTAAGGAAAAACAAAATAGCTTTTTAACATTTTGTTTTTCCCTCCAGCATCTACAGGTTTAATACTATTTATTTTCAGCTCCTTATTTTTCTTTTAAGAAAGAAGAGAAGACAGCAGTGAAAATAGAGAGGCAAAGTAGAAAATGTAAAACTGAACTGTTTTATATGTCTGGGGAATTAAAATACTTCCACAAAGAAAAACTTCACAGAAGAGAGTAAGAAACTTCTAAAGAACATTATTAAAAAAAAAAAAAAAAAAGCTATTACTCTGGTCTTTCCAAAGGTTTTAATTTTAATATTGTTGACCAATAGTTACAAAAACAGTTATAAAAGCCTGAAAAATATAAAAGGCTGTGGGTAGTAAAATCTCTGTGTTTTCATTGGGTTGGCATATGGCTTTCCCCTTCTGTACAACAAGAAGGATAATCATGTTAAGAACAGGAACAATAAGAAAACTCCAGGCACTCCTTGAGTACCTGTTTATGTGCCCAGTTGGGGAGAAACATGTGATTTTTATCCATTTCTCTTTTTACTTTTTCTATGTGAAGCTCAGTCTTTAAAGACTTGTTTCTGCTTAATTACTGCTGCATCAACACTGTGAGTATTTGCTGGAATGGCCATTTCTGGACTGCACTCTGCTTTTCCACCTCTAATTCTTGAAGACAATTGTCGAAGATGTTCTCATTTGAAGCCTAAGCACAAGGGCAGCATGTCTTAAATAAAAAGAGAAACAAAGAGAATTTCATATCTGCCCTGCCTCTAAAGCTGGATCACATCTTTTATGAGACCAGGGAAAGTTTAACGTCAGCTTTTGAGACCTTCAAGGACAAAAAGACATTGATGTGGCCCCTTATCCGGGGGTGAATTTTCCTCTTAGCTCAGCACTGTCTATAAAAATAAACAAAACTGAAACATGAAACAGAAAGCAGTAAGTAAGAAAATTGTTGCTTTTGAACAACAAATAAGCAAGCACACACTATTACACCTAATAAATTAACACCAGTGTCAATGAAAAATAAAAATAACATTTTCAAAGGACAGCTTGTCATGTTCTCATGACTCAGAGACTGTTGTTTGTTTTTCCCCTTTCTACTCCCCCCTTTAATTAATACATTTGCTTCCAAATAAGATCCGAGCATTAGGAAAATGTCACACCATATGTGTGTTTATTTTTGCTCAAGTAATTATCATGGTGTAAGATCTCTCTTTTCCTTTCTTTGCTTGCTGAGACAGAATGTTCCTTCAGAGGATAGAACAGCCTCAAAGCAGCTGCTCCGACATCTGAGGCAGAGGAAAAGTCAAATCTTCATCCTCTTATCCTTGTGTATCCAACGACCTTTATGGGGGACTGAGGGAGCCCTTCCTTCAGGTGGTGTCTCCACAAGCTTTGGAGGGCTGTGCCTCTGGCAGTGGGTGGAAAGGTGGGCTCCTGTGGCGCAATGCAAAGCCCCAGCATGACAAACAGCATCTCTGTGAATGCTTTTGCAAAGAAATGCCTGGCAGCTCGGGCATGTGAGCACAGCGAGCTTCGGCACTGGCTGCTCTTTTGGAGAAAAAGCTACTGGGATTTTGGCAATAATTGTATCCAAGCAACCTGGAGCTAAACCACTGCCCTAGCCCAAAACTGCCCTCTTGGACTGGGATGGATCTTAATGTTTCCTTAATATTCCTGGGCTGGAATTTTCATCTTCACTGGTGAATATTTTTTCATCTCGCCAGAGAGTTCTGATGTTTTCTGAGTGGTCAAAGGTTTTAAGGTGTTTTTCCATTATTATTTATATCATTGTAATCTTACTTCAGTTACTAACACAGTATCACACTCTGGAATCATTGTCCACAACGCAGAAACCTCTCTCCCAGAAGAGAGAGATTGAGTGGAGAGACCCTAGGATTTTCTTACTGCTATTGGCTTTTACCTGATCACATCAAGATGGTGCCAAACATGGAAAACATCTTGTGTAGAAGGATATGATGCAACAATTTTGTGATTCTAGACACAAAGGGAAATATTCTTGATACCAAGTTGGACATTCAGATGCTGGGTGATTTTAAAGGTCTTCAGAATATCTGCAATGCTTTCAAAATTTTATTTTTCATACCTGTAATTCCTCCAGTTCCATTCTGAACAAATTGACATTTGCAGAGCTGAGAAAGCAGCAAGAGACACCAGAAATAAAAGTCAAAAACTTCAATAAGGGCCACTTATTTTATGAATAGGAATGAATAGTACAGGGGGAAAAAAAAGACCGAGTACATTCCTTTCCCTTTAAGACATAGATAAAGAGTTCTTATAACCAAAACAAAACTGCAGAGAGGCTGTAGTCCTCGATTATCGAGGATTATCGATTAACATATGATCTTGTCCTTTCTGTATCTAGAACTAAACCTGCAGGATGCTGCTCTCCATTTGGGTTTTCATCCCATTTTCCAAACGCTACGGTTCATTTCAGTACAGCGTATCATGTTGCTGGGAAGCAGAATTTAGACTTAAGGTCATTTTCACTCTCATACCCATTTACCCACACTATGGCATGGCTAATGCGAGCTTTCTATCTGAAAGAGATTTTATTACTTCATTTCCACGAGTAAAGGAATGAGAGGTTTAATAGAGCCGGTCCAGGATTTTCTACTTAGTGGTTTTAAAGTGTTGTATATGTAACAAAATTCTCTATACTTATTTATCTGTCTCAGTGTTCATTTCCTTAATGTCAAGAATCAAAAGTCTTAATATTACTGTAATCTACATTCCATTATTAGGGGTTCCTGAGAGACTAAAAAAACCAAAACCACAAAACAAAACAGGCACAAACAAGAAACCATCTCCAGTGGTAGGTTCTTTGTTCTGGAACTGGATTTTGGGGAAGGAAGGGGTCATTTGTCAATCTTCAGTGTTCAAAGCCAGGTTGGATGGGGCTTTGACAAACTTGGTCTAGTGGAAGTTGTACCTGCCCGTGGCAGGGGGTTGGAACAAGATGATCTTTAAAGTCCCTTCCAACCCAAACCATTCTGTGATTCACAGCTTTGCTTTCACTTTCATCCTTCCCTTCATCCTTCGATGACATCTGAGTTTAAATCAAGCACAAAACTATAAGCGATGTCACATCACTTACTTAGTAGCACATAAACAAAATCAGTGTTTCCCAGATAATTTAAAATCTGACTGATCAGCAGTTAGCAAAATCAAACTTTGAGCATATTTTGAACCAGCACAGACACTTTTCATGTTTAATGAAGAAAGAAAACTGTTCTCAGATTGTTTCATTGACCTCTCTCAATCTGGGTCACTAATCATCTTTAAGCATTCCATGTAGTTTGAATAAATCTGTATGTTCTGTAATAATCCAAGATCAATCAATGTAAATAGAGCATTTTATCCCAGATCTGTCCTGGGAAGACATTTTCTTGAGGAATGTAGAACAGCTGGGATTCAAACTGCAATATTTTCCAAGGTTCTTTAACTTGAGAATTTAAACCGAGAATTACCTGCACTCTAATGTTATTTGAAGTAATTAAAAAGTCTATGAAAGGCAATCTAAATAATCCCATATACTTACACAAGCACTCTATTTTTTTACAGTGGGCTTACTTAGTTTGGCATAAAACATAAGTAAAAGAAAAAGTAGGTGAAATTTGTTACTTTTTTCACTTTAACATAAACTCAAAGACTTCAATCTTGCTAGAATTTATGCATGCACTTATCTGTAAGCACATGAATAATCCTCTTTATTTCTGCAGCAATACTCATCTGCTTAAAGTAAGCTTCAAAGACTTCCCACAGAAGCCATTTCCAAGCACATTTCGGAAGTTGTCGTGAGCAGTTTAACTTACGTTTAATTATAAGGGAATTGTATTGCTTCTCTCAGAGATGAAGCTGGTGCTCTGCACTCCAAGGAAAACAACCAACATACATGGTGATTTATTTATTTTTGAATGTTCTTTTGGCACCCATCAAATCACTGAAAATTTCAGAGTTGGCAGATGCGACCTGAAATCCACAAGGAAAAGATGTGGGGGTATTCCCCAACAAACATGGAATGCCAGATAGACTTTGTTTAGAGGTGTTTTGGACCAGGGGAAAATCAGACAGTGTATGAGCTTGAGCTAGTTTCAGAACAGGCCTCTCATCTATTTCTCCAGCCTGCTTTACAAAACAATGAAATCCATGCCCACACTGGGTAAGAATGAGGTTTGCCCCAATTAACAGCAGTGAACTGGATAACAGAACAGGTTCTGCGTGAATGTGACCATCCTTTTTCATTAATATAAAGAAGGCAGCTTCAAAGTGTTAAACTATGAAACGATTTATAACATCCTGCCAATTTAAGAGAGATGGAGATTTGACTCTTAAAACCATTCTAGCTTGCATGCAGTAAAATTACACAGTACATCCGAAGCTCAGCACACTCCTACAGTGCATCCAAAGTGTCTGCTTGATCTATGGGGTGAACTGTGCACAGCCACGGGACTGGAGCTGTAAACCTGGCCTGAATTAACTAGACTGAGAGCACCTCACTTTGTCTTTTGCATGTGCTTTTACTCACAGAGCCAGAACTTTGTTCAGCACAAGAGTGGCATCAGTCATGCAGTGACACCAAGCAAGCAGCCCCTGTTAAAATGGCTTTGCACACACGGCCACCAGAGGAGGCCCTCAGGAGAATCACAGAATCACCAAATGATTTGGTTTGGAAGGGACCTTAAAGATCAGCCAGTTCCAATTCCCTGCCATGGGCAGGGACACCTTTCCCTATCCCAGGCTGCTCCAAGCCCCAACCAACCTGTCCTTGGACACTTCTAGGGATGGGATTCAAAAAGGGGGTGTTGCCCTGTTGGCATCCACAATATTGCAGATTCCCAATCATGAACAACAGGCCAACAAAATGAAAAAGATCCTTGCACAAAATAAAAAAATAGTGAACCAGCCAGAGCATTTTGCCCATTTCTCTTTCCTGATATCAAGAGACCTCCAAGTGTTTGTCCCAACAACTGCTTCCAGCACAGACAGCTGTCATGCTCGGCAACAAAGGAACTTTGTTGAAAGTGCCACATGCTCCTCACAAAGGTCTTTTCCCACCTTCACTGGGATGTGCCCATACAGTAAGGGAGAAGTGCTTCGAGCAATGGTTTTTCACCTTTTTTTTTTTTGGAAATTTTTTCACCATCTTTTCACTGGTTTGCAGATCAGTATATTCATTTTGCTAGACATGCAGGTCAGTATGTAGTAATTCCAAGACGACTGAGAGGAGACTGGCTTTTCTAAGTATTTGCTGATGGTCCTGGAGCTGTCAGCTAAAAGGTTTGACCCAGGAGGAATAAATATTGACAATCTCACCTGTAGAGGCTTGTCCAGTGTCCAAAGTCTCCTTCTTCACATCAGTCTTCAATACAGAGATCTAGAAAGTCAACCCTTTTTCCAAAGTTTATTTTCCTAGCTTATTAGGGCAAGATTCATATTTCAATTGCTTATCTTCATTAAAAAATGAATAATTCCTAAATGCGTATTAATGTGACGATAGAAGCCATATGGACTTCCATGTGAAATATTTGTAACTTCCTCTCTCTCTCTCTTATTCTTGTTTTTAACAGAATAGAGAGAAATGGAAAGCTGGAGAGAAAAAGAAGTTATATCCTCAAAAATTGCATGTGCTTAACATCAAAACATTTTAATTGAACTTCACATTACAGAAATCCAGATGGTCCGTGTTCTGTTCAAGCCTCAGGGGGACTGCAACATGTTACCGTGCATAAGATGCATCATCCCCTGCCTCTTCCTGGTTGTACAGAAGAATTTCAGCCAAGATGCCACAGGCTGGTGAAATCTGAGTTTTACAGTCTCTTAGGGATTCAGGGAGATTTCAGGGAATGCCTGAGGGATTTGGGACTATCATGCCCTCTTTCTTGCAGACTGAATCCATGCAATCTAAAAATCACTCACTGACTGGGTTGGTGCAAGGGATCTAGACTTCAGCAGAAGCAGAGCAGACCTGTCTGACCTTCATCTGGAGAAAATCAGTTCCATAAACACACCACACCTGGATCTGGCCCAATTTACAGCCCCTTAGAATCTCACCAAGGATGGGCAAGTACTTGTGCATTGATAGTCCTTCTGGTTCAGACTTTTGCCTTTAAAACATTATTTTATTGCCCTATTGCACCCTGGCATCACCCTGCCCACAGTATAACACCTGGGTGCCCTAAAAAGTAAATGTTTCTCTACTGCCCAGTTGCGATAAAGCCAAAAACCAGTGCACCTGGTGCTGTGACACTGAGACATTTCTCCGTGAATGAACCTATTCAGAGCTTCCATGACTTATGTGGACTTAACCTGCTGTTCTTGAAGCTTATGTGGCAAAACTGGTGGCAATTCACTTACACTGCATGGAAGTTCCACTTACATAAACATTGCCATCTTTGTTTTTGAGATTGATCTCAAATTAAATCAAATCCGGATGTATTGAAATTTCAAGCAGCCCTCACCACTCCTCAGGAGACCATCACCTCCCACAGATTTTCTTATCTTCTTCTTAAAAACAAATTATTATGCCTTGAATCACAAGACAGGCCATAAAGTGCAAGTTCCTGACTCCTTCTGGGGAGCAGAAGGAAGGTGGGCATGAAGTTTGTGACCCAAAACTAACCAGAGCAATATTCAGTGTCTTCTGGTCTTTGCCTATGATCACCTTAGGTCTACAAATAAGATAAATTGCAAATGCAGGGTTTGGTTCACATGAACACTGGCATCAGACACACCAAGCTCTTGTAGCTGCCAGCCTGCATAAGAAATGACAGAACATTTTAACAAGTGACTGAGAGTGCTGCAAAGGGATCTGGATTGGCAGGTTGACGTGTGGAGAGTGATGGGTGGGACAGATTTTGAATTGAAAATACCTTAAGCTCACTAGTGCGGGAGGAAGTTTTTATGCTTTCAGGCACATCTGCAAAAAAAAAAAATTAAAGTAAACTGAAAGCAACGTGAGTCCAACACCATTTGCGTTTGACCACCATCAAGGTGAAAATACTGTAAATAGCTGCCAAGAAACAAGTTTTCACGGTTCTTGTTTTTTATTTCAATGATACGAAAAGGAAAATTCTAAACAAAGCATCAAATAAAATTTAGTGATGTTGTCCTAGCTTGAGCAACACACAAGAAAGCAGGCTGTGAGGCTGTGCTTTTTCCTTGCAGGCTGCCCTTTCCATTAGGACTTTTAAGGACATTTCACCTTTGTCTCCTCAATATTTACATTTTTTACACCACTTGCTGGAGATGTTGCTAATTGAGCAGAACTGTGATCTGGGGAAGGGACCTTCTGTGGTGCTGGGATAAGGAGATAAAGGATAAATTAGAGATAAGAAGGGGATGTTGCAAGGGAAGGAAGTGAGAAGAATGGCTTGAGGAGAAGGAAAGTATCTTGTCCATCATTTTTTAGAAAGAACAGAAAAGGAAAGAGAGGATAGTGCCCAAAGAGAGAGACAAGTCCTCACTGGGACTCTGAAGATGCTGTTTGTTGTCAAAAGGGACTGTTTTTGGTGCCAGCAATCCCATATGGGGATGTATGGATTAAAGGATCTTGATCCTTACCTTTTTTTAATGTCAGAAGGTGGATTAGATAACTGATCTTAAATTTTAAAAATAAATGTCAAATGATATTAAATGTCATGCTAAATTTTAAAATGAAGCAGTGACCATAACAATAATTATAAGGTGGCAGAACTATCATGGCTTAACAAACTGGCACACTTCACCCAAAACTCCATCCTCGTCCTCGTGCACACCCTCAGCCCTAGGCAAACGTACAGAAAATTGATTTAGCTTTGCTCACAGGGACAGAGGTTTAACAGAAGTTACATTATTCCTCATGGCACATGGCATATTGCTGCAGCTCAGTGATGCACAGCAACCCGTGACAGCATATCCTCTGTGCTTGGAGCTGTGCTGGGCCATGGAATAATGGCCCAAGTCCTCAGCTCTTAGACGCACGGAGCAGAGCAGGGAAAAACACTGAGGCAGAAATGGATGCTGGAAAAAGTGGAAAGAAAAGGGATAGATTAAGTGACACCACAAGTTTTTCCAGCACTCAGTCTTGAGAACCTGCAAGTGCAGTTGAGACCAAATTAATTCACAGAGTAAACCCACAGAGGTCATTGTCACTCCCAGTGTTTGATCTCAGCAATTTGCTTTGCATTGGAGGGATTCCTGTGGGCCCCTGGGCAATCTGGTGGTCAGCCACACAGAGATGTGTGATATTTGCTTAACACTTAGCTAATCCTTCTCTCTTTGCTGGTTTTCTGCCACACCTGATTCTCCTGTATGATTCAGGAGTAATCAAAGAATTTTCTATTTACTTATGTTAGTGGTACCTTGTATAAATTATTGGTGTTTTCCTGAGTGTATCAATAATTATCTCGCCTATTAAAGCATCAACACTATAAACACATACAAAATATAAATACATACGCTATAAAACCCACGCCACCCCCAATATGCCTCCATGGATACCTGGACTTTGAACTTTAAATTAAGCCACCACGACAGATTTTGAGACAAGGTAAAGGTGGTACCACTGTCCAAGTGTTATCTCAGACCTAGGGGGAGGTTAACAAAGTTGGAGGAGATGCATATACCTCTGTAGGGGACACAAAGAACGCAGAATTTATGGGCCATGAGGAAAACAACTGAGCTGAAATCAGTTTGGATTGGGTAAAAGGTAATTCTGGCAGGGGGAGACCATAACCCACCAGCTCAAGATAAGAAACACAGCAACTAAAAAAAAAAGAGAAAGACTGAGCAAGGGGCAAAACAGCATTGGAAGTGGGGGACTCATTTAACCAATAGAATAAGAGAACTGTGTAGCTAATGAGCATCAATTCCTTTATTTTCTAAAATGTATAAATAGTGAAAAGTTTTGAACTACCTCAGTGCCCCCCAAACCAAGAAGCCCAGGGTGAAAAAGGACCAACAGGACACTGGATCCACAGGTGGTAACAATCTTCTGCTTAATCTGTCTCTCTCACTCTCTTTCTCCCCTCCCTCACTTTTCTATTTCTTTCTATCTCTCTGCCTCATATCTGCTGTTAAATAAAATCTGTATTATTGACTTCTGGACACGGTCTCATCTGCACCTTCTGGCAGGGGCATCTCTCAGTAATTAACAACACCCCTCACAGTCCATTAAAAAAAAAGACAATAAAAAAGTGAATGGTTTGTTTTGGAAGGGACATTTCAAGGTCATCCCCCAGCAACGAGCTGGGACCTCTGCAACCAGGCCAAGTTGCTCGGAGTCCTGTTCGACCCAGCCTTGAATGTTCCCAGGGATAGGAAATGTATCACCTCTCCGGGCAACCTGTGCCAGTCTTCCACCACCCTTATTGTCAAAAACTTCTTCATAATATCTAATCTAAATCAATCCCCTGTCAGCTTAAAGCCATTGCCCCTTGTCCTATTGCAACAGGCCCTGCTAAAAAAATTGTGCCCCATAACTCCTTTATAAGGTTAACATGTTTGTTTTCCTTTCTCTATCTGCTTTTCCCATCTGGTTTGGTACCACTATTTATGTCATTTTAACAGCCACCCTCCTCCCACTCTGCGCTGCATAGATTTTCAGGCTGGAAATGAAAACAAGCCCACTGTAAAGCACAGTGAAAGCTGCCACAGCACCACAGGTCTCCCCAAGCCGAGGAGCACTTCATCAAAAGGCAGGTGCCATATGGAGCATGTTTATCTCCTGGTGCTGCAGTCTTTGCTCTGCCTCCAAAAGAGAGGGGCTTGGAAAATGTGAGCTGCTCTCATTCCTATTTTCCTGCTCCATACACACACATATGAATATATTCAAGTCCAAATGTGAGCTCTAGGTAGGGGAAGCAACAGTAGGACTGCTGAGGAACCCTAACAGGACAAGGCATTCTGCTCCCATAAGCAGAATGAAAGGCTTGATTGGCAGCACTGAAAGGAAGGCTGCTGATTTGGTACAAGCTGCCTGATGAGCAAAAGCCAAAAATATCCCAGTCATTAATAATAAAGTATCACAGGGAGAAGAGTGAGAGGGCACAGGCTCCTCAACTGTTTGCACAAGTTGCACTTACTATTGGTAGTGAAAAACAAACAGAAAGCCAGAGGAAAGAGGGAAAAGCAGAAGGGAAAGGCACACATGGCAAGTGGATTTTAAAACCTTTAACTGAGGAAGGGGTGTCATAAGGTTTGTTTTCCTGGACCTGACCTGGCTCTACCAGAGCATATCTGAGCAAATTAACTGGATGACCATCTTTTCCCTCCCAGATTGTTGCCAAAAGGCTGCTGAGTCCTGAGACCAAGCCTTCTTAACCAGACTGCTGGATTTGCTGCGTGGTGTGAGCTGCACATGTCTCAGTGCAGCTGCCACTCTGACTTCCAAGGGCTGGAGGAACTTCTTAAGGGACCCACAGAGGCCACAGGGACCCAAACTCAGCCCTGGCAGAGGGAAGGATGCAACTGAAACTGTATTTTAGGGGAGAAGAAACTGTAGGTTGCACAGACATACAGGGTTTGAGAGACACCTGAAGTCCCTGACAAAGGGACAAGTGAGGATCTGGATTTGCTGGGATCTATTTGTCACGTAGAAGACAATGGGTGTCTAGTTCTGCCTCCTTATACCCTCATCTGTTGGCTTCATGACCCTGTGAAAGTCATTTAAATATAAGCAGGCTCATCTAGTCCTACTCCACAGGGCTGTCCTGAGGCTAAAATCCATCAGTGAGGCCAAGGCACCGAGGGCCAGGCCCATGCAGTGCCTGGGGAACCAAGTCTGACTGCAAGTGATGGGAATGAGCAGCCTCACGTGCTTACAGACTCTGTAACCACACACAAGCATTGACTCACAGAAAGAAACCAGCCTGAATCACAAGTGATGGTGAATTTCCACTAACCAGGCTTTCTCCTGCTGAATAATGTCAGAACTGCCTGCAAAGTGGCTGCTTTCCCAGAAAGTCCTCCTGGGAACTCTGGCTCTTTCCCAAACTCAACCCCTTCCTGAGATAATACGAAGGGACACCAGCTCTCTGAAATCTGCCTTCATGGGCACGATCTTAATGGATGCAGTAAGAAATGCAGTCCTGAATGCAACACATGCAGAGTGAGGGTTTCCAAAGCATTTGGAAAGTACCAGCCATAAAAACTGAAGTGACTTGCCAGATCAAACTATTCCTCTGTGCCACAAGGCTGTGACTTAGATGGAAATCGTCATCTGGAGTGTGTGTGGTGACTTCTATGCTGCAGCAATAAAGCTTGAATCAGAGATATTCCTACTATTTGCAATTTCACCTTCTGTGCAGAGTGGGATCATCCAGTTCTTAATGTTCTGTACTTTGACCTGCAGTGCTTAAGCTGAAGTAGACCAGTGACAGGTAACATTTGGGCAATTAATGTTAAAAAGAATAAAAAGAGATTCTTTGAACTGATGGTTCCTCAGCCTTTTGAGAATGGCCCATCAAACCCTTAAGAGCACAGACTTGAAAGGAAAAAAGTATCATGATGATCAAAAGTGGCTGTAACCTCTTCCCTCTTCACATTTCAGTCAGTAAGGAGAAAAAGAGAATGCACACACTGAGTCTTGAGAGGTTTTTCCAGGCTTTGAGTTGAAAACTGGAGTGAAATCTGTTTTGCTGCCTAAGCAGAGCAGGTGGGACCTCTTGTCTACACCCTGGGTTTCATGGACAGCAGTACACAATGTCCTTCTCTGGTTTAGCCACTACCTAAGCAGAGTCTCCATCTTTGCAGGGATCCTGCACCTCAATCAAAGCCAGTTTGTGTCCCTGCCTCACTCTGCATTTGTCAGTGCAATAAAAATAACTAATGGTCCAACTCATCTAACCCTGAAGTCAGAGGGAGAACAAGGAGAAAAATTAAGTAAAAGACATGAGATATTCCATCTTCAGAGTGGTGTTTTATTAGCCTTTGCTCTCTTGGTGAATCTAAATCCTCATGCATGAGGCCTATGATTACACCCAGTGGGGAAATTGAGATTTATGTTAGCATAGAAAAAGAAGGCCAAGTTGTAATTTGTATCATGTGGCATAACTATATTTAATAAATGCAAAGGACTGCAGGATCTGATCACTTGTTAAACAGAGTCTATACTTCTGTCTTTTAACACCAAGGAGGGATCCACTATTAATGAAGAACAGAGACAAAAATCTGAGCAGCTGGTACATGCACAAGCTGTCCTAAAATAGGTTCCTAACACAGGTGAGATGAATTATCTTCTGGAAGTCGATTTTAGGGACATTTTTTAATCCCAAATACATTGTGGGACAATGATGCAAGCACTCAGGCCACCCACATTCATTCCTGGAAGCTCGGTGCCTGGATTTTTGTGAACATTTACAAATTGGACAGGAGTCTGAGTGAGTGTGATTGAATGGGCACATCAAGTATGCAGCATTGCAAATCCACAGCTGCAGGCCGTCACCATGTAATTTGCATTAGCAGCCAATTAGTAGCCACCATCCAGCTGGAACCTGAACAGCAGCATTTCCCTGAGTGTCAGCTGCCTGTCTGCAACCTGTTGTGCCCAGCAGAGACAGTAATGCTCTCTCATCAAAAGAGAGGTCAACCTTAGCAGAGCACAAAGGAGAAAATCTTATCTAGCTCTCTGTTGGAAATTAGCACAGATTTGGGAAGAATAAGGTTTATCTCACCTGGCAGTCTGTAATTACAGCATCATGGCTTGCTGACACTCTGCTCTACCGCTAAAGATGCTGTCCTGGAGTCTTTACAGGAGAGGCAGCTTCCAAAAGGAAACTCATCCCACCAGTCTGAAGCACCTATATCAGAACAATTTCTGTTCTATCATCCTAAAAGAGCAGCAGAGTTTCAAAACCTACTTTTACACAGAGTAAAGTGGGGTAAGATGCAACTTCAAGACAGAAAATCCTTGTTTAAGTAACACTTACAGGTTCTTAGTGCAAAAATACTCCTCTTTAAGCATTGCCAAAAAATGACATCAACAAATTTTGCAAGTGTGTCTTAACTCTGATGGTTGGATCTCAAGGACAGTCCATCCCAAAGTACTGGAGTTGATGTTTATGTATTATATTTCAAGACCTCTATCAAGACATATTGTAATGGAACTATCATTCCCTAGGTCTTCAGCCATCCGAGGATTCCCTTAATCCTGAATTAACCATTCTCCTGAAACCATGAGTATTATTCAGAAAAAAAAAGAAAAAGCCTGAAGTTTTTAATTATGAATAACCAGGTAAGTAAATAAATATATAAATAACTCAGGTGTGCGTATGTGTCTCAACACTCAAAGGCTGGTTTGATAAAGAAAGGTCATGTCCATGTGAAAATGATATTACATGCTTGGAAACACTGACACATTTTTGAATGTCTCTAGCGCAGGAAATAATGAAAATAGAATTCACAATGCTGAACAAAAAAAAATGAACATTGTCCCCTAACAAGCATAGATAAATACCTTTTTTTTAACATGAGAGTTCACCTACGACATCTCATAATTGTAACAGGAAATGGTGCAATGGGAGCAAAAACAACAGCAAACTCTGTCATGCCTTGCTGGTCTGATATCTTTGGTCTCCTAAATAACACTCCCCTTAGAAGTGACCAACTGGGTTCCTCATGTGCCCTGACCAGTACAAGTATTACATAATTGGTCCTCTAACTGTATTTTTGATAGACCAGTAATTGTCTCCAATGCTGAGATAATGCAGAGAAGTCGTGCAGTCACCCCTCTAGTGTTGTGCTATTGTTCTTCATCACAAACTTGTTTAGTTTGCCATACAGCATGTCTTTATGGATTTTTTTTAATTGGTTTTTCAAAATGTTCTCTGAGTCTTACTAACAGCAAGCTTCACACACCAGTGCAAAGTGGTTAATGAAGAGCCAGTGACTGAGTGGATAAAGCAGACAAAGGCTTCATTTGTCTCATGTGCTACATGGAGATCAACTTCAGGAAGGACAGGAACATCTCTGGAAACCCTACATCGCTCGAGCTTCTATAAATTCACCTACAAGCATAGAGAGAGTTGTATGATTATTGACTGAGGAATTTCTGCTTTCTCTACCTTGCGAGTAAACTCTTAAGGACCTGCACACCACACCTTGGGTCTATCAGAGTTGCTGACTCCAATTTGGGATATTCTATCTGCCTCAGCTGGACCTCTTGCAGTGGTGGGACATCCAGCCATGCGGCTTTTGGAGATGAGTTTCTCTGTGCAGCTCTTCCTGCTGCATGGAAGCATTCATTCCCCAGTTACTTTTTTGTGGGGTAGAGCTGCTTCTCCTGCTCAGAGTGTCTTGTTCCTCATCCTAAATGCCATGGACCTGCCACAGAAGGTGAAAGTAACCCAGGTTCTTGTTAATAGATCCCTCAGGGTGGATTAGAGTGAAACGACACTGAACAATCTGTGTTTGTAAAGATACACATGGGTTTATCGTAGAACGATTTGGTTACACAGGAAAACAGGTATGAGGTCATTTTGTAGCCATTTCAGTCTCTCAGAGGAGGGGTGGGAGATCATTCTCATCTTTTTGACTGAAAAATCAGTATATGGGACACTTTGCTGAGGTGTGGAGGAGCTGGCTTCACATTCTTCAAAAGCAGTCTGCAAATCTGCCTGTGCCTCAGGAAGTAAGAACTCATGGAGATGTAACTTCAAACCCCATCAGGCAGGAACCCTACTGAAAGCCAGGCTGGTACTGCAAAACCAAACATGACTCACTGGAAAAAAATAGACAAAAAATCCCATGTCAACTCCATCTCCTCAGATTTGATACAACGGAGTTCTGCTGAAATAGGAGCCGGGCTAAAGCAGCTACCCCAAACCGACAGAGTAAAGTTATCTCTCCAGGGGAATAAAGGAGTTTGTGGGGAGAAAAAGAAAGAATGAGAATAGATTAATTTAGTTGGGCATCCTACAGAATAAAAGACCTTCTACTACTTTATGTCTGATACAAGACTTGGGTAGCATGATGGAGCCTGTGTCATTCTAGTTTTAGTACTGTGCACCCTTTAAAATGTAGATGAGGATCTACCTTTTTGGAAAGGTCAGCTGTGACTCAACCACTATTTTTGTGTTGTTCTGCAAATTATTACAGTGAATCACTGTGTACTTTCCCTCACATTCATAGACATTTTATGTTTCTTCATCCCTTGTCCCCCAAAGTAAAAGCAGTCTAGACTGAGAAATGCAGTGAGTAATTTGTTCATTTTATGTGGGAGGAAAGCAAAAATACCTTAATTCTGTGAAGAACATCTGTTTTCCTTAAGCCAAGGTTTCCTATGGAGCATAAAGGTCAGACCAATTTGATTAAAGGAAATTTCTACCACTATTAATTTCATCCGCCTTTTGGTGAAAACACTTCAGTGAGTCAGAAGAAAATCTGACTAAAATGAGCTCACCAGAAAGTCTGTGGGCTGCTTCTGAGGTGAATGTGAAGCATCCTGAGCCCCGCTGAGCTTTAGGAAGGAAGTTTCTCACGGATATAAAGTATAACAACAAGTTGCAATATTTGAGTAACACACTATGAGTCAATGTGCCGTTCATGTACTCTGAGATTACCACATTAAAGTGATACTTTCAGCCTGAACAGAACCAGTTCGTGGGCACCATCAGTCATTCCTGCTGATTTCATGCAGACAACAAAAATTTTTTGGAAACTTATTTCTTTCTTCGGCCATTGGTACTCAACAGATATGTGTCAGTAAGAAGATGCAAGTGGGAATGGTAGAATGGATAAAGTAGAACTGATTGTTGAGAAGGCAGTTCTACTATTTTATAACTCATATGTTTATTTTTATCTTGATTGCGTTCAGTCCAGTTCTCTTTTTAAATTTTTTTTATTATTTTAAGTTGTGTTTTTCATCTTGAGAGGATTTCCTCCCAGGCTACTGCAAATATAAAATCATTAATATCTGAGAGTTTTAGGTGTGCGCAGTGTTTTGGCTTGTATGTTTATCTAAAGAAAATATTTACTTTCCTTTAATATTTACACCAATAAAACTGGAACCCACAGTGATCTTGTGCAGTGTCTTTAGACACTAAGAGGCAGACAGGCAGCCAGAAAGAAAGGATTGATAGACTGCAATAATTGTTGTCATCCAAAACTCTGGATTAAAATATGTGACCCAAGCAAAGCTTTCCTTCCCCTGAAAATAAAGATTTTTATTATTATTTTTATTGAGTAGAAAACCCTCAAAGTTTGGGGATGTATGAGGAGGTTACCTAAATTTGATTGATTCTGCTCAGAACAGCCCAGCTGTAGAGCTTGCAGATTTTGTACATTCTAGACAAGCACTCGCTAATTTTTACTAAATTCACCCTGTGTTTATAAAACCTGCATAGCAGCTCAAGGAAAGAGGTCTGTGATTTAGGCAACTGCATTAAGTGCATTAAGGAGAGTTAAAAATGCCACTTCATGTGCTTGCAGACAGGATGGGGAAGGGGGGGGGGCAGTGAGATAGTCCAAAAGATTAAATCTTTAACATCTCAAAATATCCCATGTCTGTTTTCAAGACCAGAAATGCTGGATCTGCTTAAGGTATGAGTGACTGAGCAAAGAAAGCCTCAGTAGGAGTCTCAGAAGAGAAGAGGCTTCTGGATGAGACTAATTCTGATGCTATGTGAAGATTTGTGGTTCTGCTGTTTATATTTCATATTTTTCTGGCAACAATCTGAAAGATGAAACGAGTAAACCTCCCCCAAATTCCTTCACAGGTTGTAGCAAATATGACACCTAGAGAAACATTTGTAGTCAGAAGCTGTGTTTCTTACTATTTTGACAGGTTTTAATGCATGAAAACTGTTGTTGGGGTCTTTAACTGATTGTAGCAGTCAACCCTTAAACTTCTGCTATTACTTCTTGTAAGTGATTACCACTAGCATATGTTTGCCAGTGCTAACTACAGAGAATACCAGGGTATTGCTAATCAGGAGAGAGAGGAAACTGAAGATTTTCTTGCTGTCTTCAGTTAAACTATTAATATTATTTATTCTGTGCATTACAATAGCTGAGATGGAGGCACCCTTGAGCTAAGCACTAAGCAAACAACCAACATTAGAGGGTCCTTGCCATACAGGACTACACCAGCTAATTAAACAAGACTGACAAGGAATTGGACAAGCAGCTGATGTGTAAACAAAGCCTCAGGTCACATAACAATAGAGCTATGTATAGCCTGAACACCATGTTTTTGTTATGAGCTGCAGCCATTGCGTCAAAGGAGCTCCTCCAATGGGGGCACAGGAAGCAGGATAAATCATTAAAGGGTTTTGTGATGTTGTGAGCAATTTTCACAAGGAACAAGATGGGCATCTGCAGTGCTGAAAAGATCTGTTGTAGAACATAAAGCACTGTAATGACAGAAGGACACTTTTATTGCTGGGCAAAAAGAATTAAATCATAAAAGTAAAATTGAGGGGATGTTTATATCCGGAGGAGCAGGGCTTGATCAGAAGTAATTAAGTTAAATTCTTCAGGTATTGTCACTAAACTGTTAGCAACAAGAGAAAGGAAACATGTTTAAAATGATGCTATAATTCATAACATTTGGTAGGGGTTGTTCTCTTTTAACCTAAGTCATTCAGTTAAGAGAGGCTTACAATAAAATGGAACAGATTCATCCATCATTAATCAGTTCAATCCAAAAGAGAGTGCCATCCTTTGGAGCATGCTGTACAGCAATAAAGCACAGTGACATATCAGAATTGACAAATATTATTAATCACTTGAAATGGAACATAAGGTGGTGGCAGCTGCATCTATGATCACTGCACTTAAAATCCAGCATTCCCCTTCCAAATGTAAAACAAATTGTTTGTTTTTGACAAGGAGGTCTCCTTAGATGCCAGTGAAAGCCTTTCAGCTCTGTAGGTGACTGTGTATTAGCTGGAGATCCATTTTCAGAGCCACGCTGCAGGTTGTGGGTGGGTGCAGTGTGTACCTACAGAACGAACTGGGCAGGGACAGCTGAGGTGAGAAACCAGTGAAAACAAATGTAATCTTATAAAAGCAGGGCTGCTGTAAAGTCAGACTGAAAATATTACCTCCAGCCTTGAAACTAGGCACCCTCATGCATGCTCACCTTCTGGACCCAAGGCTATGGATGTCTTGTCTCTGGACTCTGATGTTCTACATGACCACAGGACTCCTGTTTCAGTCTAACCAGGAGCTTGGATTGAAATTTCTTTGGTGTGAAAAGTACTGACTATATGTGTCTCTTCTGTTCAGAAATGAAACACCTGCTAGGCGGAGGGGGAACTCTTCAGCTAGGAAACAGCAAAGAATGTGAGGAGAGAAAAACTGCACACAGTTCCTCAAAAAACAGGAATGAGGAGGCACACCACACTTTGGGGTGGCAGGTTTGAACTTCAAAAAGGGAACTGTCATGCTTTCCATACAGCACACCCTTAAACTGTGGAACCTCCTCTGCTGCAGGGTGGGATTGGGGTTAAAATGGGCAAAATTGTATTGGAGGCCAACCAGGAGAAGTAAATGTGATATTCCGATCTCCATACCAGAAAACCAGGGCACCATTAACTGTGGGAATTGAAAGAGCATGTGAAGAGAGATCTTTTATATTCTTTTCGCTACAACCACAGCTGATGGCATCAAGGGCAGGATATGGGGCTGGATAGCTCAGTAAAGCTGTTAATGTGCTCTGCTCTCATTTTACTCCTCAAGGAGCAGAGATGTCTTTTCCTCACAAACAACTTTAAGGTAATGGAAATGGCCAGTCAGCACTCATGTCACTGACTTGTGGTTCAGAGCTTTTGCCTGAGTCTCAGAAGCTCTTCAAATCATGCTGAAAGTAATGGGAAAAGTCCACATTTAACTTGGATGATGCAGTTTATGGCTCGCTTCCCTTGGGAAGAAAATGTTCAGAGAATAGGAGCTGTGGTAGCGTACATTATTAAAAGTGATAATATTGGGCAGCAGTTGGAGTGCTTCCAGTTCATACAAGTACAAAAAATTCAGAACATTGGGTCTCAGGTCACTGACTCGAACCAAAAGTAATGACAACTGCAGTGAGGGTAGGAAATAATCACTGAGACTTAATAAAACAAGATGCAGTGTTATCTTTTTCCTCTGTTATCTGCTCAGTTTATCAAAAAATAAATGGCGAAAGAAGTTACAGCTGAATCTGAAAATGCCAGTCAGCAAAGGGTTGTCTAACCCAGCAGAGAAAAACTTCAGAGGAACGGGTGGTAAAAGGTTGTCCACACCAATACCTCTCAGCAGTAAGGTACAAGCTTGGAACAGTGAGGGTGCTTAAGTCCTGAAGCAAATTTCCAGGGAAAGAGGCAGACTGTCCCTCAGCTGAAGGATGGAGCATTTTTAGAAGATATTCTTCAGTGCTCAACAGAGGAGTAAGTGGGTGAACTTTATGTCCTGAGTGTGTAAGTTACAGGAGGTCAGACTAGATGATATAATGGTTCCTTCCTGGCTCTAAAATCTATGAATCTTTTAAAAATGTATTAAAAGCTTGAGGTGGTACTAGTATAATCCTGAGCCACTGCTGTGAGCAAGATCTAAATACAGAATTGAAGCCTCCAAGCTTTCACATAAACGTGAACCAGCATTTGCTGCAAGCACAGCAGCAAAACTGATACTGAAGCAGCACCTTCTGAGAGCACTGGCACTGCCTCTTGCTGTAAAAGTTTTCAGGTCTGGTCTTGGCTGAGATCTTCAGGCTTTACGGTAATATGTATGATCATAATAACAGGATTGAGTTACAGTGTAGTGCAGAGGGATGGATCAACCCCTTGGCTATTCCCAAAGGAGTGAACACCCCACACCTGATGGAAGCACAATCCAGGTACATGGCTGCCGTCTGCCAGCACTGCACGGGGTGTCACAGCTGCCAACCAGCCCGTCTCAGGGGCAATGTGAAATTCTACCTGCCCCCTCCGCACCCCTCCTGTGCTCCTGCTCAGGGCAGGTTTTGAGGCTTGAAGTAAAATGCCCAGGCAGAATGACAGAAAAAAGTCTTGCCTTGTGATTTCCAGAATAGATAAAGGACCTCTGTAAAACACAGCCTTCTGCCCAAGCACCCCACCCTTGGGGTCACAACAGGAGAACAGAGGATGCTTTTAAGATAAACAGTTCTTCCTTTCTCTTCATCTGGCTGGTGGTGGTCTCATGGTGCAAGTGAAGGTTGTGATCCTTGTGGTGGGGGATGAAAGCAAAAGGGATTACCCCGAGCTAGGGGGGGGTCCTGTTTCCCACAGAGATCCCCACAGGGACAGAGATCCCCAAGCCCCACACTCAGTACAATAAGGAATTTCAAGAAACCAGGAAAGGAAGCCCAGTTTTCCTGAAGGTGTGGACCACAACGTGCCCAGAGAGGTGGTGGCTGCCCCATCCCTGGAAGTGTTCAAGACCCAGCTGGATGGGACTTTGGGCAACCCCATGGAGTTGAAGATGGCCCTGCTCACAACAGAGGAGTAGGACTAAATGGCCTTTAAAAGTCCCTTCCAAGCCAAACTATTCTGTGATTCTGTGATGGCCTGGGCACATCCTGAAGACAGTACAGTAACAGTGGCAGATTTGTAAATACACCTCTTTGATGAGGCACTTATATACAGGCCAGAATAATTTTTTCTTGTCTTTCGCATCTAACCTTTCACCAATCTGTCTCTGAAGAGACCCTGAGTGTCCCAAAGCAAAGACTTCCTCTATTTGTCTTGAAATCATGCACTGGGGAACTATGGTGAGAGGCAAAATAAACAAGTATCTCATAATGGCAACAGCAGTTTAAATCAGACACTTAAAAAAAAGCTTGCACAACTGAAAGCCACTTCTTAACAATTTTAAAATGTAAAATGCCTTCTGACATTATAGCACAAATACAAAAGATTGGACCAAATCCTCAAATATCTTTCTCTTTGAAAAGCAGGGAAAAACAAATTCCCTGTTTATGTCTCTAGTGCTGAGACAATTACATTTGTATAGTTTTAAGACCTACTATCTGACCCATTATTCTCACATGTAAATGTCACAAAATACCAGCGCACAAACTAAAAAAATAATTTTGTCTCATTCTGCATCTTTTATCAATAAAGAACAATGGGTTTTTTTCCTCTCTCCTTAATTACACTCACAGCCATCTGCTTAACACTGCGGATAAATACAAGATGAGCACTACTGGATGGCAAGCAATAATACTTCTTTACAAATTATGATGAATAAAGAGGAAGATGAATGTGTACAGATAGCGTATCAGTGTAATGGACTGCTTTCTAACAGGCATTTTTTGTGTTCTTTGCTCTACTGCATGTAAAATTAAATCTCCAGTTCTGTGCCACAGACACTTTTGCATGAGAATAAATTCATTCTTTTCACTGAGGAAGAGACTGGTTCAGTTTAAGGACAAGCTGTCCCCTTGAGCCTGAGTATTTCTAAACTGTGAACCCTTTAGAGTTTTTATCAGGATGATTCAGCATGTTTATGGTGCTTTGTATAGTTTTGACAATGATTTAAATATTGCAGTTCTGACTGCAAATCCCATCTTTCCTCAACAAAACAGAACCACCAACATGACAAGAAGAGAACTTCTGGGTCAGTGAGACCTTAAATAGTTCATCGTATCATAAAATCCTCTTTACGGACATATCAGATTCCAAGTTAGAAGTAATTAGATTTTTTTTACCTCTTGTTCTATGTCTAAATTTTTTCACTCTGACAGGAAACTTCTACTAATCCCTCCCAAGCTTTTACTTTTATAGTCAGGACACCAAGGAAAACACACAAGCACTTAATATATATTCAAATACATGAGCGTATTCAAAGTCATGAAAAAAAGTTCCTAAAATAACCATGGTCTTATAGAAAGGAGAGAAACCTCAGCTCTGGTCTAAAATTCTGGATGGATGGGCCAAATAGAAGCATTGAAATCCAGTTCTGCTCCAATCCTTAGAGCCCCAGATTTACCTGACTTCATTTCAGGCAAGTAAGTGACAGCAGTTTGGAGGAGCTGTCCCAAGTTTGTTCAGGAGAAAAAGCAGACAACAGGGACAAAAAGTAGGGTTGCAGAGGGTGAGTCAGAATTTTAGGACAGAGATGCAGCCCAATAGAAGGACTCGCTTTCCATATTCACTGCAGAGGAAGCTCAGAGCTACCATTCTCCTCATGAAGGGGGTACATTTCTAAATATTGGTGGATGAGACATTAATCCCAGGGCTTTCTGAGTATGCTTGCTTTTCTTCTTTTCTATATGAGCAGATTACCTGAGGTATTGCCTCTAAAATATTCCACAAACCTGAATATACCACAATACCAGCCTGGGGTGGGCTCTTTTTACCCAACCTGGGATGTGGGCACTCCTTCTCACCCTCAGAGGACGTACCTGTGGGAACAGATTGACAGCATTCCTACATGTCTCCTATCAATTATTCCATATCTAGTTCTTATTTTATCACTTTCTAGGCCATGAGCCCATTTCTCACTTCATGTAAGTCCCTCTTTTTCCATTGTGTGGAAAGACACCACTTTATACTGGGCAAGTGTCTTGTGTGGACAGAACTGCATTCTGTCACTTAGGGGTCCTTGCTATTGCTGAGCTGAACTTTGTGTTGTGAGAATGAAGGGAGCACATAAAACCCAGTGCTTGAGGGAAAGTTTGAGGGTCTGGCCCCACACTGCAGTGTGCACTGTCCCTTGGGATGGGCAGGGCTCACTGAGGTTAGTTGAAGAGGTAGAAGGAAGCCACACACAGCTCCTCTGGAGTGCTGGGAGTAGCTGTTTCAGATGGAAAACTGATGTTTTATCACCTCTGTGGAGTGAAACTGCCTTTACTGCTGATGCTCATGTGGGACCACAGCAAATATTGAGCCATGGAAGCCAAGGATCCTCCACATGTGTGGGCACAACAACCCCAGGAGCTCTGCAGAGCAAACTCCAGCCCTCTCCATGACAGCTCCAGAGGCTTTTCCCTCACTTGGGAAGTGCCAGACACCCCCTCTGTCCTTGATGGGCTCCATGGAGCAGTAAGTGGCACAGGCTCAGGTGTGAAGGAAATGTCACTCATTTATTTCCACCATCAGGAATCCCTCTCCCAAACTCTCCCGCTGGACATGGAGCTCTGATTTGGTTGTATCAGTAGTGTTTTCCACACAACATTTAATATTGTTAAATTTACTTTCCTCTTATTTCAAACCCTTGTAATTTAATTTAAAAGACCCTCTACCAGTGTCCTAAGCACAGTTATATTACTAAAGCACATTATTGGTTTACCAGAGCAATTTTATGCTCCTTTTCCTGTGAACCCTCTTATCAATGGGCCCAAAATACCTCGGCTATGGGTATTGATTTCCCTCAGCTCTGTGCAACAAAGCCAAGACCATGGCTGTGCATCCAGCAAACTCCTCCATTTGGGAAGGTCTTTTGCAAAAAATAAGTAGCCTCAACTATCATTTCAGAATTGGCTTTGATTTACTGCAGATTTGTTTCATTTTTTGGTTTGGGTTTAGGTTTTTTGTGTTTGTACTGGAGGAGAAATAGAAAAAAAACCAATCTTGAATTCAAATCTGGAAGCTTTTGGCCATGTTTGAAACTGCCTTGTTGGCTGTGTACATGTGAAGTGGAAGCATCTTCAGAACCAATTTTTAAGCCTGTCTTTTGTGTTTTTTTCTTGGACATGATAAGGAAAAGAAAATGAAAAATGAAGATAGACCTCAAACTACAAAGAGGGATTTTAAATTACTCTGTGTTCTCTCTCTCATACATTTCATGTACCAGTATCTGAGGAGCCAAGCACAAACAATAATAGCAATGCTTTGAGTTTCAAGGCATTTTGCAAATATTAATCTGGAGAATAAAGGAAAGAAGACAAACAAGTATTATTAAAGGGAAGGAGAGAAATTACTGTAAAACATATGTATAGAAAGTTAAGTCATTTTACAGGGACATTAAGGGGCATCCTGTATCAATTCTTCATTAAAATTAAAATTCTCTAGTTCCTTATTAAAAATTTTCTACATAAATTTATACAGATTTGTCTTAAAAACAAATAGGCACTGGAACAGGTTGCTCAAAGAAACTGTGGAAGACCCATCCCTGGAAGTGTTCAAGACCGGGCTGGATGGGACTTGGAGTAACCTGGGCTGGTGGGAGGTGTCCCTGCCCATGGCAGGGGCTGGAACTGGATGGGCTTTAAGGCCCCTTCCAACCCAAACCGTTCTGTGATTCCATGATTGTACATGGAAATAACGTCATGACGTGAGTGAGGAAAAAAGGAACATTTGCTCACAGAAAAATTGAGGGTTGCACAGAAATATGGAAGTACTTAATCATCTCAATATTTGGAGGACATCATTGTACTAACATCGGGTATTTGGATCATCTGATTTGTTGCTTCTCTATTATAAAGGGGAGAAAACAAAGTGTGAAAGACACCTGTTTTCTGTTGAGCTTCCTAACTTTCAATAAAATCAAGAACAGCAGACACCTGGGATTCCTTAATTAATTAAATGTCAGAGAGTTCTTGCATTTGCCTCACAACAGACTGAAATATATACTGAAAATTAAGATAACTCAACAAACATCCAAACACTTCTCACTGTGTTTAACAAAAAGTTAGGCTGCTACAAGGAAAAGCTTTGGCTCTGGTCTTCAAGACACGAGGAAAAAAAATGTGTCACATATTAAAGTAACTTTGGTTTGCTTATATCCAGGGAGGATTGAATAAATTACCAAATCCAGACTTAGTCAGCTAGCCTCCTCTCAAATCTTCACTTTGCTGGTCCTTTACACCGTTAGGTCAGTTTAATCAGTGCTTTAGGTGAGTTTAATAAAGTACTTGAATAAAAAGCTCTACTAGAAAGTCCGTCTGCAAATGTTATTTGTTTCTGATGACTCTTGAATCAGGATTCTTCTATACAGAATATATTTAATCTGATAATACTGGAATGGGTCAAAGGAGAGAGAATTGAAGAAGCATTAACTTTTGTAAATGTAATAAAACTCCATCCTCCAAAGCCTTTTTTATTAGCAATCAGTTTTCAGTTTTCCATTCCTAGGAGATTATTCTCACAAGGTCATCTAGAATTTGTGGACACAGTCAGAAACAAAAACAACGACAGTTTTTGGTGACTTATTTGGCTCTCTCGTTTCCTGGCATTTACTCCCCAGGTTTTGTTATGGGCTAAATTCTGTTCACAGTTGTGATACCAGCAAAAGTCCAGGGGCCTTAAACTGAAGGAGGGCAGGTTTAGATTAGATATTAGGAATAAATTCTTTACTGTGAGGGTGGTGAGGCACTGGAATAGGTTACCCAGAGAGGCTGTGGACCTACTATCTCTGGAAGTGTTCAAGGGCAGGTTGAATGGGGTTTGGAGAAACCTGGGATAGTGGAAGGGGTCCCTGCTCATGGCAGGAGCTGGAACAAGATGATCTCTAAGACCCCTTCAACCACACTATTCTGTGACTCTGTGATTGTAAGAAATGATGCAAAGCTCAGCTTGTCTGAACACCAGCTGAGCAATTTGCCCCGAACCCGTTACCCCTGTGATTTGCACCACGATCAGGACTGAAAGCAAAGAAATATGGCAAGAGGAACAAGCAAGCAAAACTATGCAGAATTTCAGAAAGCTACTTAGATGCTGGCTAGTTCCTGGCTAGATGATGTTGTTAATGAGCCAATCAAAAGGTCTCCGGAAGCCTGGAATAATCTAGTCCAGAGCTCCAGTTTTCAGTAAAGCTTCATGGCTGGGACAGAAGCATTTTCACAGATGTTAGTTTGGGAGTCATTAATGTTGGAAAATGGCCACAATTCATCCCTCCTCCCAGATGGAGTCCGGGCACCAGAGCCGGTAACTCTGTTACCAGCTTTATGCATTCTCACACATAATGTGTTTTTATCATAAAAACAAATGTAGCATCCAAAAAAAATAGTGTTTTATTTACAGCCTGTTGGGAACCAATTCACTGCGCTATAGGCCTGAAAATGAAGCTGTAAAGTGGCACTAGAGAGACACAAGTCTGCAAGCCAGCCACTGCAACCTGTGGCCATGAGCACACAGGGCACACTGGGACTGGCATTCAGAGAGCACTGCAGGGTGGAGTGGCTGACATAGGATGTGAGAGGCTGCTCCGAGGGCTTCCACAAAGCTCACTGTGTGCAGGGAAAGGGCATTTCATCAGAATAATGGGACTGTGGAGTTGAAAAATGACATGAAAAAAAAAATTAGTTTTGGAGGAGCAATGTGTGATATAGGTAGAAAAGCTGGAACATCCTAAAGATCCTTAGCTCAGGACCCAGGAAGTCTGTACTATTCCATTTCTGGCTGCATTAGTATATAGCTTAGGAGCTCTGAAAATCAACCCTTTTTTTGACTGTTTTAATTTGAGTCTGACTCCCAAAATAAAAATTCCTATTCTTAGGAAGTCGTGTGAGTTGAAACAGGAAAGAACTTCAGTAAGAGGCAAACTCTGTATACAGCCAAGATATTTTTCCAATGGCAAAAAATTTCATTTATTATCTTCTTACAGATAAAATCGCTGAATAATCTGGGGAAAAAATAAAGAGCAGCCAGTATGACATTATAACCCCTGAAAAGTGACCAACTATGCAGATCTAATATGGCAGTACAATAGAGAAAGGTTAAGCCTTATTTTTAGTTATTGGCAGTGACACACAGACTCAAACAGCTTTTCTTATGTGGATCTTTTAATGGTATCAATGACATAAAAATATTTGATTTGCGCTGTAAAGACAGATGGAAAGATGCCTATAATGTACAGGAATGTCTGTAACATACAGAATGGCACACATTTAATACAGTTTAATACATTTAATACATTTAAGAGCATAAGTCTTTCATGCTAGGGACATCACTATGATTTAATTACTGTAAGAATAAGTAATGAATTACTTTTTTGTCAAAGAGGTGCATTTCCTTCCTGCACATTCTCATTCCTGAATTCCTCTTCAGTGCACTGAAAAAAAAAAAAAGGTGCTTTCAACAAACCATCCACAATGAGAGTAAAAAGTTAGGAAGGCAGAAGGACAAAAAATCAGGTGGCAAAGAAAAAAAAATAAACCTCTGTGTGGGAAAAGGATGTTTCAGTATCAGTCTCTGGTGGAGACTGCACTAGCATTTGATAAAGTATTTCCAGAACAAGCAGTAATTAGCAAAAATCACAGGAGCTTGCAATGCATTAATAGAGGAGTTACAGCAGCATGATTAAAAGATGTGAAGGCATGGACAGTCACAAAGCCATGAAGTCAAGGAGGGGATTCATTTGAGCAGAGGAAGGGGTATTTGGCAGGACGTGACTCCAAATGAGCCCTGTGGTCTTGCTGACAGGGAACAGAGGGAGCAGGGAGTGGTGTTGTTTTCCTACCCTTGTATCTGGCTTCAGACAAACCCTTTTCCTCAACCCTGCCTTGCTTCCCCTTCTCTGACCACTTTCATAGGAATAAACTCCTCAAGCCTGTTCCTCAGTCAGGCCTGACCCTCACAGGAGCTCAGCACAGCTGAGGTGCCTAATCAGGAACCAATTTTCCAAAGGCTGTTGCGAGTCTCTGGAGAGAGAGGTCACAGAAATTCATATCTGCTTGAGGGGATTTCAGTGATGTCTCTGTCCCCTCCTTTCCAGGCACTACAGGGCAGTGCAATCATGCCCCAAAAGTGGATCATTTCTGCAGACCAAGGGACGTGCAGGTGTTCCAGTGTGTTGTGTTGATGCTCAGTCTGCCGAGACACATCAAGTTTCTAATGTGAACTTGCTCAAAGATTTATAATGCAAATGAACCCACTGTGCTTCCCCGCCCTTTCCAGAATGAACCTCTCATCCAGAGCTGACAGACGTTGTGCGCCTCTGGATTTCATAACCACTAGCACTAGCACTGAGAGGTTTTTTATTCTCCTCACATTTTGCTAAAGCAGATAAAACAATTATTTCTTACTGACTGCATTTGTGGAAAAGGCTTAGCCATTTTTCCTACATCCAAATAAAAAAGCAGTTTGAGTCAGACCATTTGGCCACAGTGTCTCAAGTCTGGCAAAGCTTAAAGAGGCAAATGTTAAGATGAACTTCGGAAGGGGAAGCATGAATTTTATACTATCACCTGAATTAAGCAACAGGGCCAACCAATGTGGAAAATCTACTCACTTTGCCTGCACTCCCCTTGCCCTCACACACCCTCTAATTTTTAGCACTTATTAATTTTTTATTTCATGTTAACATTCCTAAGCAATACAATCTGCTGCAGCCTAGATTTGTTGGAAATTGCTCTGCTGCCTTTTCTTTCCCATTTGTATAGCCAGATGAATCAGATACTATCAATTGATTAATCAACATGTTCACTTTCTCTCCTCCATAACTGTGAACACGAGAATGAATATTTATGAGAGCGTGTAATTAGGCACTTGATTTTGTAAATCATCTGGTGATGCTGTCAGTGAGCTTCAGTTTGCAGATAGGCTTCAAGTCTTACGTATCTTCATGAAAGAAATTATTAATTTCCACAACAAGGAATTGGAAGAAAATATAGATCTGTTATCACACATAATTTACAAAATTATAATTATGGTGTTGTTTGCTACATACTTCACCAAAGATCTTATAGAAATGGGCTGATGAGCTAAAGGAGGAGAAAAATCAGGGCATGACAGCATCAAGATTTAGTCTGAGCTCTCTACATGAAAATGTGTCAGTTTTATATTGTCCCCCTGAAACTAGCCATTTCTTTTTAATAAATAAATCTTTTTTTTTCTTTTTTCTTTTTTTTTTTGGTCTGGTGTGGCTTTGGCCTAAATCTTTAAATGTTTGATGAGCCGTGAGCTGTAGAAATCACTTTGACAGTACTCAGATTTTTAATTAAAACTTCATATGCATTTTTACTTTGCTTTTTTTTCAACAGTGATGAGAAAAATTACACAGTTATGATCAGAGTGGTGCAGGTCTTACAGAGATTCCTGATGACATAACTGGTGTTTGAGTTGTTCCCTTTTAGGTTCCAGAGCAGTGCCAGGGCCATTTGTCATTGTTATTAATTTAGGATTGTTTGGTCTACAACTCATTATTTGGTGAAATTACAAACAGGCTTTTCTAGGTATTAGCTTTGAAAGGTTAAGTAGCATGAAAGCACTACTACTATCAATAATAAAAAAAAAAAAATAAAAACAATTACTAAAGATGCAGCAAATTTTAAAATGTCTTCCAGCTTCTTCTGTTAGCGTAGAAACACATAATCACGGTGTGATTATATGCAGGTGCTTTTATTGAAGAGCTCTGGGAATCGGGGTACAGACCCAAATCTGATTCCGACATGGGCTTGGGGTGAAACAGTTTTATACTCTTCCCTTACATAACCACTATAGAATCATAGGTTAATCATTAACTACACATTGTACTATTGTAATTGATCAAGCATGGTATTCAGGTTCTATTATAATCATTCAGGCATATACTTCAAGCCCCTCTCCCCCTATATCCTCATAATTCCTGTTGATTATATGTAATTTTCAAATAATCATCTTGTACCTATAACGCAGTGTAACTGTACTACTTGTACACTGGTATGGAGTCGCAAGATTTAACAGAAACAATGCTTATTCAAAGCCTATCTAAGCTACTACAATCTTAAAACATTTTAACCCTATGCTATCACTTCCAGTATCTTCAGGTTCTGCTCTGTGTTTATAAATCACAAAAATAATCAGAAGAACAAAGCCAATACATTTTCTACTGAGAAATTTCCAAAGTTTTATACTTTTTATTTTCTTTTTAGACAAAACATTATACATGTGTATTTAAAGTATTATTCAATTTTTAAAATTGAGATACTCCTCACGATTTCTTTTGGCTATCACCAAGGTCTTTGCGCTCTGTGCTGTGGTTAGTTTTCTGTATAGTTAAATTTCTCTAATGCGTTCGTTCATCTCTCAGGAGAGGGCCCAACACTGAACTGGCTGAGACTGACATTAACACAATGCAAAGAGCTGAAGCCAGGATCCAAGAATCCCATGCAAGGGCAGGGTGAGGATTGTCCCAGGTGATCCAGCTGGCTTGGTGTCAGACCTGCGGAGAAGCAGAACGGAAAGGAAATGCTGCATTAGCATCACTTGCCCGAATAAAGATGGATCCTGTGCTTGACATTTCTGTGTCAATTTTAATTTGTGCAGAGCAGCAGAAAGAGCTCCGTGTTTGCACTGCTGGGTTCATAAGTTTGAGGCCTACAATTTTTGCTTTTCTAAAAGCCCTCTGCCATGGAATAAGACCCCACTGAGCAGGAACAGCTCTTTGTGCATTCAGAGGTCCAAGTTTCTGTAGAAAGCTGTGAGGTTTGGTCCATAACCATGGGCCATGGCTTTAAACTGAAAGGGAGTAGGTTTAAATTGGATATTAGAAAGAAATTCTTCCCTGTGAGGGGGGGCAGGCCCTGGCACAGGTTGCGCAGAGAAGCTGTGGCTGCCCCATCCCTGGAAGTGTCCAAGGCCAGGCTGAATGGGGCTTGGAGCAACCTGGGATTGTGGAAGGTGTCCCTGCCCACTGCAGGAAATGGAACCAGGTTTCTTCTTGCATGAATAAAGTGTTGAGTTTGATCATTTAGATCATTTAGATGGTCTCTCTTTGACTTACAGTTTCATTTTGGGGGGGGGAGGGGGGAATCTTTTAAAATATAACAAGTCAAATTATTTCAGTTTTAAGGAAAAACAGAGGGAAAATTTCACATAAACAAAAAATCCTTTCCCAGGCAAATCTGTGGAAGGTTGACTCAGATCCCTGTCCTTTGTGCTCCGTGGGGGGTAAAGCCTTGCATAATGCTAGAAGACAAAGATTGGTCTGTACTTCAGTCCCTGAAGTCAATGATGTTCCATCTTCTTCCTCCAGAAACTGTTTAATAAAAATGAAGATGGTAGTGTTCAAAAACTGACACAGAAAGAGAGAGAATTTGAAGAACGTTGGCTTTCAGATTTTCAAGCAAAACCTGACTACTTCTGTGAGGAAAGAAAAAAAAAATTCAATCCAAACTCAACATTATGTTAAAGAGGGGCCTAATTTTAAATAAAAAAAAAAAAAAAAGATACCATCAGTCACTAATTTAATTGGGAGGTTTTATTGAACTTCTTAGTCACATTTAAGTGCTTTTTGAACCTTCCTGGACTATTTTCCTTAATTTATCCAGCAGCACTGAACTTCCCTGATGGTATCTTGTTTCCAAAAGCATTCTATTACGCTTGTCAGCTTTTTCTGAGGAAATGAGTTGTATATCCATCACATCCTTACTCTTCATTCTCATCTATAAGACTCTAATTAATCTTTTCACTACCTATCTTTTTGCTGTCACTCATCTGCTCTCTATTTCCTTTTGCTCTCTTAATCCTCCTCCATTTTGATTCCTTTCTTCTTCCTTTCCTAGGCTGTGTTTCATACCATCTATTCTATTATGTTGCTTCCAAAATCCAAGAGTGACGTAGTAAATAACATTCCTGTCTTTCTTTAAACCATCTCTTCAAATATCCCCTCATCTTCTGTTCTCTTTCTCACTGATGCCAGCAGCATCTTTTTCCCTGAACTGATTTCTGTGGTAAAAATGACGCTTACAAGGCTCATAGACTTTTTATTAGGGCTGAAATAAGCCACCAGGAATCTCAAAAAAGAGTGAAATATGTAATTAATCAAACAAATTGTGGGAAAATACTCTAATTAATATCTGTATATACATATATGTGTAGATATTTACATTAATGTTTATATATAGTATATAAATATTGATATATTAATATTTACACTTTTTAATTATATCTATACTCCCCACATGTATATATTTTTAGTGAATCATAATTACTCGGGATAAACACCCATCCTATGTGATCTTTATGTTCTTGAAACTGAATATACTCACTGTCAAATACATCCTTATTGTCTAATTTCGTTTTTATTTTATGACATTTCATAAATGAGTAAGCAGCAATAGTCAATCTGAATCAAGAACAATTACCCTTGAGATGTGAAAAATTCAGAAAACTCCTGAAAATTTTTCAACCGGAGAATAAATCAGACACATGCACGAATTTTAGTGTTCACCTGTACTGACAAAGTAGAAAGTAGAATCCAAATCCCCTGAAGTGTGTGAGCTCCCTAATGAGGTGCAGGACCAGAATTTCATTTCTAAAAGGATCCCTTCAAACCGTGCACATTTGAATGGAGTCTCAAAGCCATAAACTTGATTACTCCTTGACAACTGCTCCAAACCACAGCAGAGAGCTGCGCTTTCATACAACCTTGCAGAAGGCTGATGAGATCTGACAAGTGCCATATTTATGGAAATGGAAAAGCTTTACTGCACCGACATCCCTGTCACCCAAGACAGATCAAACACAGAAGACAATTGGCCTCCAGCATCTAAATTGAATATTTAATAACTATTAGAAGGAACTAAGTAAGCAGGACTTGTACTGCTGACAGTTGCAGGAGTCCCACCTATTTATTATGAACTTAACTGGTCTGGACAAGAAGCCAAAAGGCTCCTAAATTTTTTTCCTTCCACGACCAAATTGGGTAATGCACCATTTCATTTCCAGAGGCGTATGAACAGATTTGACAAATCCACTGACGCGTGTGACCTGCAATAGTTACGGAAAAAAGGTCTCAAAAAGTAATTGTGATGAGCTCAGTCATAATTCCGTTGTATTACATTCAGCAAAATGTAGGGATTTTTTCATCAGAGACTTATGTTTTCCTCTCCATGTGAGAGCAGCATAGAGGATAAGTCATTAAAGCTGATGAGACCCACTGCTCACATTACAGCCCCAAGCAGCTGGGTTCTCTGGGTATTAGCTACCAGTGTCTCAGTCTTTTAACAGCTTATTGCCCACTAAACCAGTTCCCTCGGTGTGCACAACAGCACACACACAGGGCAGTAAAGCATGTCTCGTTCTGCAGCTCGCTGTGCATTCTTGTAAATACAAAAGCATTCAGCAGAGCATCCAGCAGCAGGAATTATGTGGCTGACATTCTGCTACAGGAGGCTGTAAATCGTGTGTCTGCGCAGTGATCTCAGCGAGACAAGTTGATGTAGTGCTTTGCAGTTGCTGGATATTCTGGTCTCATATCAGAGGTCCCGGAGCTAGAAGCGCCTCTAACGTTGCTCATCATAGAATCGTGGAACCACAGAACAGTTTGGGTGGAAGGTGCCTTAAAGATCATCTTGTTCTGAACCCCTGCCATGGGCAGGGACACCTTTCACTAAACAGCTTGCTCCAAGCCTCATCCAGCCTTGCCTTGAACACTTCCAGGGATGGGGCATCCAAAATTTCTTCCTAAGGAATATTCTTTTTAAAAGTGTTGGGCAGTGGGTTTGAACCATTTAAATCCAGCAATAATAAGTAACCAGAGGAGCTGATTTTTCTATCTTCTCATTTCTCCCTGGGCAACCATTAATCTCCTATCTCAAAGGAGACACTGACTGCTCAAGGATGAACCAGCAACAAATTAATACACACAGCCCAACCACGCTCTCAGAATGAGCCCAGCTGGAAGTGCTCCAGCACAGGAGGAAAACACCTGCTTGGTTCAGAAGGTATTGGCTGGGGTGCTGTGCTGACACATTTACACTGCCGTGCTCATTCATCTGCCTTGCCTTCCTGAGCTGAGTTACACCCCTGCCATGCCCCAGCTCGGTCTGAGCGAGATGAGAAACTGCTCGGTGCGGAGGTGGCTCGGTGGCTCTGCAAGGCTGACTGAGGATCTGCCAGCCGGGTCAGTGTGGGCATCATCACAGCCTGATGGGTTCAAACCCCCTCCTGACTCACTCTGGTGTTTCTCCTGCATGTTTCTGAGACAAATTCAAACGTGAGGGAGCTGTATCTGTTATCACACAAAAGTGATGGCATTCGTGGAAAGGACAGAGCTGGGCTTTTCAAAAGATGATGTTTTATTTGCCTGCTCGTCTGCTTGGTTTTTAAATTTTAATGGTTTTTAAATGTTGCTCGTTGAAGGGAGGAGAGGGGAGGGAGTGCTGGAGAAAGGCATGAAGGTGATACTGAATTCAGATAAATAGGGAGGTTCAGGCTGGATATTAGAAAAAATTTCTTCACTGAAAGAGTGGTTACTGGAACAGGCTGCCTGGCAAAGTGGTGGAGTCATCATCCCTAGAAGTGTTCAAAAAATGAGGAGACGTGGCACTTTGTGATATGGTTTAGTGGGTAAGGTCATATTTGGTTGTAGGGTGGACTTGATGATCTTGGAAGTCTTTTCAAACTTTCATAATTCTATGATTTTAAATATATTTGTCGTTTGGAAAAAAAGGGAAGTCGAGCCTCATTGAAACTGTCTGAATGTAAGCAAGGAATAGAAAAGCCACCTCACTAAGTGAGTTAAAGGAGGGGTTTGGCTTGTGTGATTCACCCTCCTGGAGTGACTCCCCTCCCTGTGGTACCCCAGTCTTCCTCAGGCCACCCCCAAGAGGTGCAGCTCATCACAAAAAGTCCTAAAAATACCCAGGCAGCTGCCTTGTTCCCCAGGACCCTGCAGAGAGGACTTCGGCAAGCTCCAGGGAGGTCAGACACCAGCTGTGCCAGCCCCCGAGCTGTGCCTTGTGCCCAGCGTGGGGCAGAGGGGGTCTCCCTGCAGCCTGCAAAGCTCATTTAGCCTCTTTTCCTGACATATTTTCCTTCACACATGAGGGCAAACAAGGTTAATGCTCGGAGTGAACGCACACAGAGATGCTTCCAAGGGAACAGAGGAGTGGCAGATCCAAGGTGGGGCAAAGGAATGCACAACAGCCCTGTGCCTTACAGCTGGGGGGATCTGGAGAGGAGGCAGAGGTGGGACAGCTGGGGAGAGAGTGGAATGTCAGTTGCTGGCACACAAACTGCTGAGATGCCAGTGGGAAACACCCAAAAAGAAGGTGATAGTCCCTGTGTATCCTTTACAAGCTGATAAGGAATGAGATTCAGGCTTTGAACCTCATTCCTTCACTTGAGTGTTGGATAGCTCAGCTGCCCTGGGGACTTTCAGGACATCTGGGAGGGACCGGTCTCCATTTCAGCCTTCTGGAAGGTACACACATAATTAAAGTAAATTTTCCTGTATGCTATATCTTTCCACTGGAGAAAACTTCAGTGACTCGCTTGAACAAGAGCCTAGGTGAATCCCCCTGTGTTTTCTGAAAGACCTTTTGTGTGCAGAGGCACTTTAGCCCTGGTTTCTTCCAGTTATGTTCAGTAAAAACTGTGTCTGCCCAGGAATCTTTTGAGGAAGCCTTTGGATACTGCACCTACCCAAATACTGATTGGGTTATTTGAGGCCTTTTTTCTTCTAAAGTCTGACAAGATCATCCTGTGCATGTTAACTTAATTTCCATATCTGCTTTTTTAAAGGTTTCTAAACACAGGGCACCAAAATTCCCCACCATGTCTCACCTGGGCATCAGACCAGGAGTCTCCCATAGGTGCTGTGCTGTATCTGCCACCTCCGGCCCCTGTCTCAGCCATCACAGGACATATCAAAGCCTCTTAAATTTGATGTATGTATTTGACTCATGACCAGTTTTGTCAGTAGCTGAACGTATTACAAATTGTTGTAAGATTTTATTCTTACTTTGTACTCTGACAAATAAGCTTTACAGAATGTTTCTCTAAATCTTTGGTAACACTAGCTAAATATCCAGAAGGAGTAAGGGAATACAGTGCGCAGGGAAGAATTACCATCTTAATGAGGTTTGTCTCATTAAAGAGTTTCACTCAATTAGTTTCACAGATTTTACTTCAAGAACAGGAGCACAGAGCTCTACATATCTGTAGCTAATTTTGGCTTATTTAAAACTAAGAGACCAACCTGCCAAAAATTATTTAACTGGAAGGACAGTAATGAATGTGGTCTTGGGTCTTTCAAAAATGTATGGTTTTGAGTCAGGAAATGAGATGAAAATACAATGTCAATTTTACTTAACTAAGAAATGTGTTGGCAGTTTCCCTGAGGGAAATGCCATTACTTCAGCATAAAACACTCTTTGTCATACAAATACCTTTGGTGTTCAGACAGTTTAGATTTGCACTCTTTCCCAAAAACTCTGTATGCACATTCTGTTCTCTGCCTTCGCTGACCTGTGATAAAAACTTGTCAAAGGTCTTGGGCTGCAGTGCTGTCACCTGCTGATAATGTGGAAGTGTCACCTGCATGCAGAGTGACATTTTATCTGTCTGAACAGGGTTGCTTTTCCTAATCTGTCACTTCCTGTCGTGTGGGTTTTGTCAGATTTCCCCCCAAACTGCACTCTACTCTCTGCACCCCTGGGGTGACACAATACCCACAGAGCTCAGCAAAGCTGTGTTAAGGATCGGCTGAGAAGAAAAAACATCTACAACCACATCGAGCCTGATTAGGCAAAAGATACCAAAACAAGGGAAGTGTAGAGACCTGCTCTTCTCAACACACTCTCCTATCCCCTGGCAATCTAAGGTTTAGGGATTTCAACAGCAGAGGAAGCATCATGTTAGAAGACCCAGGAGACTTTCTCCAGATGCAGTTAATTTTTTAACCCATGTACAATGTTTGCAACTAAATGGACTTCACTGAGGGGCTTCCTCAAGTGCAAAAAGAGATGAGGCTGATGTGCTGTACACAACAACACAGCAAGGGAATGTGATCCACTGCAGAAGCAAAAGGCAAGATATATTGGAGTAGTTCACCTAGAAAAGGTGAAATTGAGGTGCTCTCTGCCCTGGGTAGTCAAGGCAGCTTTTCTGCATCTGATATATGAACTAACCAGTCACCAGCTTGTACCCCGGGTCACCCTGAAGTGTGCAATGCAGACACGCTCTGAAAACTCAGAGGGTCTGGTTCACCTCACCAGACTCAACATCTGCTCTGAAACTGCCTCTAAAGGAGCTGGGCACCTGCCTGGAGAATAATGGGCACTTTCAGGAAATGGCACAATTGACCTACTTTGGCATGGGATGAATCACACCTCCAAAATCCTTGCTGCTCACACGGAGCCGGTTGTTAGGCTGGTGTTCGGGGGCTGAACCCTGTGCTTGGCCAGATGAAATGCTGCTCTGTTCCCATGGCATACATCACTCAACCTGCCCCGCGAAGCAGAAGAGGAAGTGCAAGAAATCAGCTTTATGCCTGATCCAGAAACCAGCAGCACCAATAAAACACTTCCACTGACTGCATGTCTGATTGGAGGCTGTTGTCTCTCTGGCTCTCTAAAGCGCTTTGCCCACAGCAGTTTTCAGTCATTTGTACTCCTATGGAAAATTTCCCTCCTCCCTCCCCAAGACATCCTGAGATACTGGTATACTCCAGGTTTAGATTAATCTTTATTTTGAGGAGTATGGATTTCTGAGGCTTTAACTGTTGGTTTAGATATTTTTCAGTTTCAGTAGCTTTCAGCAAAACACTTTGCCTTTAAATCTCCTGGGGTTGTTGGGTTTTTTTTCTTGAAAGCAATATTTGAAGAAGAGAAATAAATAGTGTTAATTTTTTTTTTTTTACTTCCATTTACTTAGTTTCAAAATGAATCTTTTTGAAATAGCTTTAGAATCTGAGAACCACAGAATGGTTTGAGTTGGAAGGGACCCTAAAAGCCATCCAGTTCCACCCCGCTGCCATGGGCAGGGACACCTTCCACTATCCCAGGTTGCTCCAATCGCCGTCCAGCCTGGCCTTGAGAACTTCCAGGGATGGGTCAGCCACAGCTTCCCTGGGCAACCTGTGGCCTCACCACCTTCACAGTAAAGAAATTCTTCCTAATATCTAATCCAATCCTGCCCTCTGTCAGTTTGAAGCTATTCCCCCTTACGCTATCACTTTATGCCTTTTAGAGATAAAGAAATATGGTCTTTCCTTAAAAAGGGAATGAAAAAACCCACTAAACAAAAAATAGTTTGTTTCAAATACATTTTTTGCATTTTCAGTGTCCCAAAACCAAACATAAACTAACAAAATAATAGCTTTTATCAAAAAGATAGTGTGTTTTATATTCTTTAATGGAAAAAGCTTGCTTGTCGCATTGCAATTTTAACTACACCACGATTTTCAATAAAAAGCAGTGTTGATACAGAAAGTTCAACTATTTTTAGTTGAACAGTTCACAGTCTCTCCCGTGCCTCACAAAAAATGTTGTGCAGATTAGCTTTAGTCACATTTTAAAATACACATATTGAAAATTCGGAGCGAAACCAAGGTGCTGTTTTTCATATTCAAGATAATCAAGCTAAACTATGAAAAATACACACAGCTTCTCAGTCAAACACAAAGATAATCCCCAAAGAGATTTTTTTGTATTTTTATTGAATGAAAAGGAGGAAGACACAGTAGGGGAAAGCAAAGGAGAGATAACCATTGCAATGAAAGCAGAAGGTATCAGTAAATGAGGTGGGAAAAAATAGCCCATAATCCCCTTTATTAAATACAGATTGTAAAGACCAACAGATGACATCCATGCTAAAAAAATCCTCTGCAAACGGCAGGAGACTTGTGAATAAGCCAAATCATCAAATTGCACTTGCAGGTCTGTGGGGTTGCCTGTGAGCAGGAGTCAGTTCATTAACCCAAACGACCCAGAGTGCTGCAAAATCAGATTATTGTTGGCTCTGCCATTCATCAGCTCTTCTCTCCCTTGAACTCCTGCTCCTACACGGGAAATAATTGCAGAAGATTTACTGAGAATAAAGGGATCTGGGGGGCCTCTTGCTCTTCTTGATAACATCAGCATGTCCCAGCTCCACTCAGTTCACCAAGAGCACCCATCTGGTTCTCCTCTGCCCTATTTGATCACTCAGAGCCCACCCATGATCTGTCAAGGACCTGATTCCTCACAAAACGTTTTTGGGAAGATCTTCCTTCTGGAAAAATAACTCCCAAATTGGGTCTCACAGACACACCCCAGTGAGTGAATAACCAGAAAGGCCCCACAAGGACAACAGATGTTTTTGGGATGGAAACAAACAGCAGGTTCCTAAGCATGAGGGTTTGGGATAGAACCCCAGAATCGTGAATATGGATTGAAGAGTCAAGAAACAGGTCAGTTCTAAGATGAATCTTGCTAGGCTTTGACTGTGAGTGCTGGTGATACCTCAGAGTTTGACACTGTGATCACGAATATCCCTTTGAATCTGATGCTTTATGTTTCTATTTTTTTCTGCTTTAAAGCCTTTCCTCCTACCACGCCAAGAAGGCAGAGTAGAGCAGAATGAGGAAAATTATACCATATATCACCTTCTCTCTTCACCACCTCATAAAAATTTTCTTCATTTCCCAGTGTCATTTTAAATCTTTAAAAAAGCAAATTCAATAAAGCTCATTTTAAACGGTTCTTCTTCTTTTTTTTAAATTTATTTTTTTTCTGTTTACTTACTTGTTTTGATCAACTACAAAATCACATGCCCTGGCAGAGCATAAAACTGATCTGGTGGCTGATTAACAGGACTTACACTGCCATCTTACAGGGCAAGACAATGATGCAATCTTTCTGTTTTATTAACAGTAAAATAGATATATTGCTCCTGAGAGCCTGGAAAAACATGCAGAAGCATGGACTGAGCCCAGCAAAACCAGGAACTCTGCCACTCCAGGGTAACACATGATTTGAATCCTGATTTAATATCAGAAACTCAACAAATAAGACAGAAGGATGGCAATAATATTGGGCTGAGCTCTGTAGGTATTCATTAACATTTGGCTTGCTTTTTCCAAAATCCTCTGTTTCTCCTCTGTGAATCCCAGGCTAAATGTTGAGGTTTGGGGGTTCCAATCTCTCCTGGCCTGAACCCAGAGAACGAACTTTATTCAGCATATTTTGGCACTGCATTCCCCAAATTCACCTTGCAAAATTTCAACACACGAAAACCAGGTCGTTAAGCAGGTTTGTCTTTCAAATTAAAAAAATCTCCTGATTCTGAATAAAAAGGGGTTGAAATTTAGGCAGTTTTTTGAGGCAGCTATGCTGACTTTGCACTGGGAATACTGAGGAGCACCCACGAGGTTCCTTCCATCAGTGTGAGGTACAATCTCAGCTGAGAGAGGTGGAAGAATCACCACAGAAAACAACCCCTTAGCACATGACAGACATTTCTGTGCTTGGCTGCAGCCTTCATTATGTTTTCTCAATACACCTGAAAATAGCAGGTTCTGTTGCAGACAGAACACCGGGGCAGAATGTGTTGTTTTAACTTTTACCAAGCTGGATAATTTACTTTGCAAATTGTAGTGGCGTGAGGGGTAAAGCAGAGTTTCTCCAAAAAAAAGATATCTACAGGAACTGGGCAGGTTTGTCATACCCCATCATAAAAGGGGCACCAGGAATGCTGGAACATCATGCTCTATTGCAGGGCATGTCCTGCTGGAAAACTAGCTTGTGTTTCTAGGCCAGAGCTGTTGTGTCAGCCCACCTGCACCTCTGGTCCAGGCACCTCGGTCTCTCAAGGGGTCAATTATTTGTGAGCTTCACAGGTTATATAACTCTGTTGTTCGCGTAACCATTGTCAGCTTCAAAATCTCCACCCTGCACCTACTCTTACTGGTCACATCTCTTGAACCTGATAAGGTTTTTGTGGCTGTGTCTCTGTAATATTTTTTTCCCAGCTGTCAGTGCTCAGTCATGCACTACTGTGTCTTATACACTACAATGTTTATTTTAATAGTTTGAATTACATCCCCTCTGTGTCCCCAAAAACGCATTTTCTGCTGGAAAATCACTGTCTTGTGAGGAGAAATCAAAATATGTGTATTGCATGAATTTTATTATAATCGTTTAAAACACAAAACGTGATCTTAGAAACCTTAACTCGGCTTTCCTTGCGACGGCAAAACAAGCAGCTCGAAAAGACAATCCAGAAAAATTAGCTGTGCGTCCATTTGGAGCCGAGACAGCAATTTGGTCCCCAGATTTATAGTGCTGCCCCTGCAGAGAGGATGGGATTGGTATGTAAAGCATCGGGTCTGCTCCTGGCACCGGCTGCATCAATGTCTGCGAGGAGGCACGAAGCCCCCGATGTCCTTGTGCCGGGGGAAACCTGTCACGCAGGGAGAGGGAATGGCAGCTCGGAGCAGGCTCTCACCAGGACTCACGCTGCTTCAGAGGGCGCACATCGCAGAGAGAGGGGCTGGAAACACACGAGCTGCCTTTTGGTGCTGCTACAGGACGTTTACAGCAGAGGCAGAGCTCCCAACAGCCGTCACAAACACCGGCACTGCAGGGAACACCAGGCTAGCTCCGAAAACACGGCCGGGATGGCATCTTCGGAGGGAGAAAGGAGAAAGAGAAATTTGCCAGAGATAATCTCTCCGTACATTAATTTTCATTTCTTCTCCTGGCCTTAGCCAGGAATGCAGATTGTTTTCTAGTTGTTTATTTTAGCTGAACTCCTCTGCGAAGGCCCATTTCCATTGTATTTCCATTAGACACAGATGCTATCACTATATGCCAGTGCGTATTACCAAGCAATTAATCTCCAGAGTTATTATTGCCCGTTTTACTGAAAGCAAATACTCTTGAGTTCAGAAAACTATGTAAAGGCTTGGAGCAGCTTAGCTAAATTCCATGCTAAAGGCACAATCCTCTTTGGAAAGGAATTCTCTCTAAAACTACAAGCCTATGCTCCTGTGTTGTATAATTTCACCCTAAAATAAAGCATCACCTCCCACAGTTAGTGTCTTTGCAAGCTACCTGACATTATCACTCAGAACTCTCACTCCTTTGTTACCCACTGTTGAACTGAAAAGTTCTTTTTTGTGACACACACACAAGCCAGAGGTGACACAATGAAATTAATATGTTTGTCATAAAAAATAAAGATCAGTAAGAATTAAACGGCAAATAAATTTGGATTGGCAGCCTTTTCCCTAGGGAGCAAAATGTAATCTTCCTAAATTCAGTAAAGAGTGCTCTCCCCTCAGCCTTTGGTCTGCAATCTTCAATCACTATTTCCATCTTTAAAGACAGCCACAGAGTTCCACACGTATTTGTGAATATGGTTCTCACTTGATGGGGTGGCCAGGAGCAATCTGAGGGTATGAGGCAAAGCTGTAATCAGCTCTTAAAAGCGTTACCTCAAACTGGATTTTCCAAGAACAAAATCATCACCCAGTGCTGTTATTTTCCAGGGGAGTTTAAAGGAGGCAGCCTGAGCTCCAACCACATGGCAGCTGCAGGACCAGTCTCCTCCCAAGGTTTCCCACCCCAGGGTAGGACCCAAAGCAGGCCCGTACCACTCAGACATGGTTCATTTTCTCTCACTGGAGAAGAGCTCCAGCTTGTCCAGCAGATTTCTAATACATCTTCCTCCCAAAGCTGGAGTTAGCTTTCCCTGGGCTTCTGCCCAGGGAACAGAGGCAGACCTTGTAATTCTGTCTCTAACGGCTTCATCTTCCAGCCATGAGGAGAGCAAAAGCATTTATTTCTAGTGCCATCTACTTTAGACATCTTCTCCCACATCTCTGTCCTTCCTCCACCCCTGTGGCACCCAAAGGTGGCAACTCAATGCTAAATAATGCATTTCCTCATTTCCTGGACCTGCTGTCCCATCCCATGGCAAGTTGTCCCCACCTCAGCTCCTCTATCTGTCCCTCCTGGATTGCAACAATACAATCATCCTAAAATATCCCTATATACCTTCTGGACTCCACTCAGTTTCCAATCTACCTCCTGCTCCTTTGTCCACTCTTCCCAAAGCCCATCACATGTTCTCATTTCCCTTCCCACCAACAGCACTGAACCCAAAGAGCAAATATCAGAGGAAATCTCTTTCATAAGACAAAAAAAAGAAGTCAAGCCTTGAGGTCTCTCAGGATTCCCCTCAAACACAACAGGATTGAAACAGCATGACTTTGAACACTGAACAACCTGGGCCTTTTATTATTTTTAGTAGTACTCATGTACTTCCTTGTCATTATTATGCTCACCGCAGGCACACCGAGTGTCTCACGGCACTGCAAGCGCACAGGGTGAGCCAGAACATGTCCCTTTGTGCTTGTAGCATGGCTTCTGAGGAGGGTTAGCTTTCGTTTGTCAGTTCAAACACGTTAATATTCAGACATTGCCATCGACATTATTTGTCTGTCTAGTTGATACCTGTTCCTGAACCAGCAGCAGAAAAGACAAGCTACAAAGAACATTCCAAAAATGTCACACTTTTTATTATGCCAGACCCTATGTCACCATTCTGTTATACCAGAAATGTTTGATTAAAGGAACATGTATTTTTTTCATCTTTAATTAAAACAGTATGGCCACAGGATGTAACTGCACTATCACCAAACAGCAGACTGTATTTTTAAAAAGTTTCTGAGGAAAGTACAATGTTATCAAGAAGCTAAATAACATGGAATAGGTCAAATAAAGCAAATGGGCAAATAGGCTAAAATAAGCCAATGAAATACACTGCTGTGAGGACTGTGTTGACCAATTGTTGCTGTGCTTGAAGATCCAGCTTAGATCAGAGCCCTTTGCCCCAGGCTGTGGGTTGTCCCTGCAAACCACCAATGTCCTGGCCTGATTTCTGCTGAGTGGCAGGACTCTTCCAAATAAAGAGAGAAATACATTCCAGAAGCCATGGCTTTGGCAATAGCTGACAGAAAGGGCATTGAAGTGCTCTATCAGCCCACTGGTGCCTTGTCCAAGGAACAAAACTTTATTTCTGGTGCAGAAAAGGCTGGGGAATACAAGAGCAAGCAGTGACACGAGCCTTGATGGCGTAATGAAAGAAATGGGGGAATAGAGCAAAGGGAGGGTTCAGTGTGTGCCTGGTGCCATTTTAGATACCTTGGAGTAACTCACCTGGCTTTGGATGTCTCTTCAGACATTCCTGGGTCCTGCCAGCATGAGGGTATCTCAGGCAGCCTGGAGCACCTGGACAGGCACTAACCTCATGTGTTTAAGCAACTCAAGCCCACTCCGAGTCTCCAGCTGCCTATGCATGCTCTTTAAAATGGTCTAAAGGACATGGCTTTTTATCTCACAGAGTATATTCAGTTATAAATCACACACACCAATGGACTGGAGGGCCCACACAGCCCAAAGGCCCTGGATGTACCCCCGGTGTCCTGGGTTACAGTGTATTCTATTACCATGAGCTGTTGAGACCAGGTATAGCAATGTTCCTTGCCTCCTCCCTCTGGACTATCTCCTGTTAATGGGCCCAACAATGCCTTGCTGTATGACTCAGAGATAACCTGCACCTGGACTATTTCCTGTTAATGGGCCCATCAGTGCCTTGCCCTATGACTCACCATCCCATTGTGAGATGCTCCGCCCAGGGGGAAGGAACCAAACATTCCCACAAGGATAAAAATCTGGGACCTGGAACAGCAGAGGCAGACTTACCTACTGGGANATTTTTCCTATTAAATTGTATTTCTGACTTGGACTCTCACTAGTTTGTTTTCAAACTAGTACACCCGGTACCAGCTACTCAAACTCAGGCTGAGCCAAGGCTCACTTATCACCCTTGCATTAAAAAAGAAAAGGGGGATACAGCTGCCTTTAGTGCAAACAAGCCCTCAGAGCACACCATGGAACAACCAGCTCACGGGCTGCAGAGCAGAGGCCCCGAGGGGAAGACCTGACAAAGTGCCACCGGACAAAACCCACGCTGGCAGCAGGAAATGGAGGCTTCCCAGCCAAACATCCCAATACAGTGTTCAGGGCTTGACACAAATGAGAAAGTAACAGAGAAGCAAGGACACATGGGAAGCACTGGAAGCGCATTATAGATGAAGGATATCTGCACTAATGATAGCTGGAGACTTCATGAAAAAGCACTCCTACACCAGAACATTAATGATACAAGAGTCTCTCTAAAGAAATCTTCCCAAACAAGAAGCTGAGGGATTAGATTTGAAAAGGGAACTCATTAAGAGAAAGTTCCCTTATAAAATAAAGTAAAAAGAGTTACAGGCTTTCTTTAGAACTTGGCACTCCTCTGTGTTGTAGGCACTGAGGAGGTGATTTTTCAGACCGACTGTAGACTTTTGCAATGTGGATTTGTACACTTGGATGAGTCCCCATAGGTTCCCACCAACCCACCAAAGACAAATAGGCACTTCATCTCACTTTAAAGCACGTTGCAAAATATGGCAAATTAATTGTGCCCTAAAAATGTCTCTTTTTCTTCCCATAGACTGTGGAGAGATCCTCGGCTTATTAGCTGAGATGTGAGATGATCAGCACACATCTACACTGTGAATATCTAATGTTTATGTAATATAAATGTTACATGAAGTGTTTGCTTCTATCAGCTGTATATGTCACTGTTTCACACTATAGAGACAATACTTTGTGTTCCAGTGGTGCATTTGGCTTTTGAGATCCTCTGCAGAAGTGGGCAGGACTGACTTTCTTCACCTCACACATTGTTTGAGATGTGAAAACTTTTTCCTTTATGTATCCAGAAAAAATGAAGGTGCTTTCAAGTTTTTCATAAGCCTCAAGGAGAATTAATGTGAGGTAGCCAGTTACATTCCCTTTCAGGAACTTATTAAAAATTTTGGCCATATATGTTTAAATTTCATTTTCACCCCATTTGTCCTAAAGGAGATACTGCCTTCTTAGCTGGGGGTGGGCATCTTTGCCTTCAGGGAATTTGTAGTTCATTGGGATAGGGATTTTTACAGGGATTTCTCATATCTCAGAGGAATTGTCTTTTCTTCCTGCTACTTTGTGTCCCACTGATACATGAGGGTAAGGCATTTCAGTGCAGTTAAGTCGTCATTTACATGGGAATAATCTCATTTAACTGGACATATAATAGTGCTGAGGTTCTTGTCTATTGATCACTGAAGGAACAAAACAACTCCCTGATGCTTAAAAACTGAAACATCTCATCCTTGTGAGTGAAATAACAGTAATAAAATCCCAACCAGATCTCTAGTTAAAAACAAAACAAAAAACCAAAACAAACGAAAAAAAGCTAACAAAACAACACCCACCAGAGACAAAAGTGCACAAACTGAGGAATGTAGAAAATGTGATTGGTTTGTCAGATCCTTCAGCCTCCTCTTCTCTTTTCTTGGGACGTTATATGCAGATTCTTCTCAATGAGATGCTGTCACTAAGGCAAACCCTCAGATTATTATGTCTCAGTCATTTATTGCAGAAGAAGGAAAAGAAAGCAATATCCAGCCTTCAGCAAGTCTTCTGGAACATATTTAATAACTGCTGATTAAATATCAATGGAGACTTTCAAAGGAGAACTTTAGAAGGTACAAATCTTTCAAAAAGGCATTAAATTGCTGCTCACTTTCAATCCACAGGAGCAGTTTTGATTCCTCTATAACCCAAAGAATCATCTGGCTCTGAACTTCCAGCTGTGTGTCCTGTCACAAGAGCTCCTCAAAGCCCTTAAGTGGCAAATTTCCTCAGCTCATGCTGGTGTGTTGTACAGACCTGACTTTAAAGGGCTGCTTTACCTAATCAACCCCTTAAACCCTTGGCCAGATGGAAGATGAGATGAGCAAACAACTGGCCCTGTCCCGATATCTCCAAATGGCCACTACGCTCATCCAGATAGACTTGGATGGAAATTCAGGTCTTGTCCAGTTCCTCATTCCCATGTTCTCATTGCCCATTAAAAACACACCTTAGCAGCATCTGATAGGATCAAGCCACGTGCCTTGAAGTTGGCTTCTTTTGGGATCTAATTAAAAAGGTCTAAAATTTAAGGACTTGTCTTCTCACTAACAAAACAGATTATTCAGGATTGTTTGATTATTGGTAAAAGAGTAATTTTCCCTCTCAGGTTATTCCCCCTTAACTTATTCTAGATGATGAATTCAAAACTAGGAACATTTAAGACGTGTAGGTCAAGACGCTGCAATTTCTTTATTATCCTTTATTTTTGAACAAATGAATCTCATGTCTTACAGCAAAAAAAAAACCAAAAAGGCAAGAACCTGCTTTTTCAGCTTTACACATTGGAATTAATCAGGAAAGGCGACAAAACTAGAAAGGAGCCTTGGTGGAGTCATCACAGGTCTCAGGCCAAGGGGAGGAAGGAAAATTGCCAATGAGGAAAAGCTATGTGGCAGTTCAAAGAATGAATGAGATTTATTTAAGTTTTTCCTGAAGGATCCAAGAAGTCCCATGAAAAACTGCATCCTGCATTCCTCCAGTCTGTTAGACAGTAGACTGTTGCCTTTTCAGCAATTTCTTAAATATTTTGAGCTCATCTCTCTCAGTAGGGTTTAAGAGGATGTCCTGTGGGTATCACGCCACTGGGGGCAAGAGGAAATTCTAGAATTCTAGGACAGGGGAAAATCAAGTTGTGAAGGAGGCTGAGATGATGCCTGCAACAAGGCCAGATATGTGAGGTCCACTAATTTCTCTCGCTTTTTTGAATAGAAATTTCACACATTATGAAAAGATTTGGTTGCAAATCCCATCTGTTCTCCCCTACCTTTATCCTCTCCCAGTCACACTTATCCCACATCACATCTGACCTCAGTCAATGAAAAAAAATTAAAACCAGCAATTAGACCATCTGTCTCATCTGAGATGCCTCCTGAGGAATGGATTAAATCATGCCCCTGGATACCTCTGTTCCTCTCCATTACTGGAGCACTACCAGCTAAAAAGTATGAAAAGTAAAGTTTTTAGGCAAGAGGCATTAGAAGCAAAGAAATTTACACCTCCACAGTTAAAAAATAGGCAGATGACATGATAATGTTGGCCACAAAACCTCAGAGGACAAAGATCTGGTGAGAAATTCTGCACAGCTGTTTGCTTTATTTATAAAGAGACAATGAGTTAGGGAAAGAGGGATTCTCCTTTCAGCTGGAGCCATGTGAATGCTCTGGTTCCCATCTGCAAATGCAGGGAGACCTTCACATCATCACAATTTCATCTTTAAAGCTCGGAGAAGATGCATCCCATACAGACTGGCCTACTAGCTTTTATACAGGCTTTTATCTTCTTAAAACTTTTTGAAAAGTCAGTATTCTTTCTTCCGCCTTTTGTAAATCAAACTGTATATATATATGTAGAGAGAGAGATGTGTACATATATATATTTGAACTATTTTGCTGTATTTCTCCATAATTGAGTTAAATTCTTCAAAAATCAGTTTTTTCTGCTTACATTTCTTTTCTTCTGCTGATGGCTCCCAGAATTATCCCAGTTTCCAGGTCCTGGCTGAGGACCAGCACCGTGAATAATGATTCAGGGACTGGTTCATGTACCTTGACATTACAGATGGCTTGGTTTACTCAGAGATATTCCAATTTATTCTGCAAGGATAATTCCAGATCAAAGAAGGTTCAAGGTATTAATAGCATATAAATATAATTGGAATCACTTGAGTGTGTTTTCCTGTGTTTTTCTCATCTGAATGGATTTGTTTGGGAGTAGCAATGTGAACATGGCAGGGCGATACTAAGGGTGAGCAGGGTTTCAAATAATTTTCTTTAATTACTGCCTTGAATAACTTTTACCTGTCAGTACAGGGAAGACATTATCCTTAAAAATATTTATTAGCATGGTTCCTTGTCACTCTTCTAGGACTTCAGAGCCTTTTCATAGTGTGTGCCAAGAAAACCTGGTAAAGAGTTTATTTCATTAAGCAGCTGTAGAATTACAATTTGGAATAAAGAGGAGAGAATAAAAATGGGAAGGCAAATAATACCAAGGATCATAGTGTATTTTGAAAGGATGGAACAGCCTTAACATAGAGCATAGCTGATAGGGGTCAAAGTTCATGATAATTTTCCAGATTTTATGTCACTAGACTAGCAAAAGTTCCAAAAATTTATTTAGTACAAAGTCCACTAACTAAGCATTGAAAAGCTGCTCTGAGCACCTGGACAAGAGCAAAATGTAAATCAAGATTGATTTCTGTTCTAATGCTGATGCAGTCGCATAACAATGAACAAGACTATGGAGACTGGAGTATCCTCCCAAGAATTTCAAGTGTTGGGATGGAAAAGGTCTGAATTGATTCTGGGCCTAAAAGGGCTATTCATCATGGTAAAAGAACATTCCTTTGAAGTATGGAAATACAGAGGACATTTATCAATAAGAAGAAGCAAAGACTAAAAGACGAAACTCTTTCCCTCCTGTTCGTCTTCCAAGGCAAAAGAAAAAAGTCAGGAGATGCTGAACCCCAAGGCACTTCCAATGAAATGTGACATCTTAGAAGTGGAATGCATAGACCTGAACAAAGCATCTGTCATCTATATTAATATGTGCTCATCACACACAGTATCAGCTTTTTATCCAGATAGGAATTTAATCCAGGGTGGTTTTGAAGCTACTGAACATGCCTGAACAATTTCATTGAAGGAGGGATAATGTGGAAATAATAATCGGATTATCAGATCTGACTGGTCTCCTCCTGCAGCTTCTGGGGATTCAGTGACGATCAGGATCCTTCTGCTCTGGGAACTGCACGGACTCAAACACTACAAACAGATGAAAAATAAATAGTAAAAGGGGAAGATTCAAGTCACACATTAAACACCTGAAGTCAGTTACATTGTGATGTAAAATAAAACCTGGTTAGAGATTTTGAAACAAACACTGTGGTCACCACCTTAATTAAGTGATTTCGAGGAACCACTCAGCCAATTCAGTAAACAAGACAAAATATTTGTGGAAATCTGTCAGTTGGGCATGACTTTTGTCTTGATTGTTTCTTCCATTTCTGAAGTGAAGGAGAGAGGGAGAACATCCTTTGAGCTACAGAAACTGTGGAAAGAGGCTGTGGGTGGAGGGATCACTGTCCTTTGAGAAAAGCACAGTTTTAGTTTCAGTGCTGAGAGAAGCAGAGATTCCACCTTTGCCTCTCTTTCTCCTCTCCCCTTGTGCTTGTTTTTCAACTGCAAATGAGGAAAACTTCTCTGAGCCAGGGGATGGCAGTGTCTCACGCATCAGCTGAGTGCACAACAGCCATGTCAGAGCTCCTGTGCACTTAACGCGGCTCCAGGGCAGGATGGCACAAATTCATTTCCCAGTGGAAAGCTAAAGTAAATTCTAATTCACCAAATAAGAGCAAACACAGTTCAAATGCCCATGTGCTTCACCTCTGTGCACACAGGGAGGATTATTTCATTATAGAAGCGCAGAAGAGTTTGGGCTGGAAGGGGATTTAAAGATCATCCAGTTCCAACCCCCTGCCATGGGCAGGGACACCTTCCACTGTCCCAGGTTACCCCAAGCCCCGTCCAGCCTGGCCTTGAACACTGCCAGGGATGCAGGGGCAGCCACAGCTTCTCTGGACAACCTGTGCCAGGGCCTCACCACCCTCACAGGGAAGAACTTTTTCCTAATAGCTAACCTAAATCTCTTTTAGTCTGAAACTGCTCCCCCTTGTCCTGTCACACATTATTTCTGTGTCACTGGCTGCTGTGTGGGAGGGGAGGGCTGGTGAGCTGGTGGGGGCTTCTGCTGTGATGGGAAAGGGCTGCAAGCTGGAAAGGGCAGGGAAAGGGGGGTCTAAGTGTCAGAGATGTAAGTGGCAGCTTCTGCAGGTGCGTTCTTTCATCCCATGACCTTTGCTGCCGACAGCTGAGAAAGGAACACAGTGAAACAGAAAAACTCTGCCCAGACACACACACAACTTCGCATGTGCCTGCAGCTTGAGTTACTTCTACCCACAAGATGAGATTTTTCGTAGGGCTGAAACCTGTTCCCGTGTAGACCCAACACGTGGCACTGCAGACAATTTAATCTGCAGGAAGCGCTGATTCCTGCACACCCACGGTGCTGGAATCTTCCCATTTCCACGCTTCAGGACACTAACAGGTCAGGAATTAGACAAACATAACAAAGTTACTCCCAGTGAACAAACACCTAAAAAAACCCCCAAAAACCAGGAGACCAACTCTCTACAAAAGTCTGAGCTGGAGCATTTAAAAGCAGATCTTTACAATACAGAGGTTTTCTAGATATTTTTCCTTTCTTTCCTGACTACAGGGTGAGACAACTCATGGGGTACAGGCTTCAGGAAACCAAGCCGTGACCTGTACCAGGTCGCACTGCTGCCCTGAAGAGCCATGGTCCGAGAAAGGCTGGAAGCATCATCCCTGTCTCCCAGGAAGGTGTTCGTGGATGCAGCACAGAGCAGATAATCTCAGCAGAAAATGGGATACCACTGTCTGTGACAGGAAGGATTTCTCAGGTTATGTTATTCTGGACTATTTCTGTTCCTCAGAACACACACGTTATTTTCAAGTCTCTTCAACAGAGTAGGTAAAGGGGTGAAAATTGCTTTCAGAGATATCATGAGCAGACTCGTTTCCCTAATAGCCTTTCTCTGTGCTCAGGCCACTATGGTATTGCCACTGTGTCGTAAAAATTCAACCCTTGTTTGCAAGACATTCACGCTTCTTTTTAACGATCTCATTAACCAAATTGAGGAGGGATGGGAGGGCTTGGTGGGTGTGTTCCTTCAAGTTATTTTCAACACCTCATGATCAGAAGAAAATGCACATGCAGCTGGAATTGGAAGGAGATCACTGCACACACGTGAAGCAGAGCAATCAGCCGCGTGTTCTGCTGTCCCTCTCAGCCCTCCCTCTGGGATTGACACTTACAAATGTCAAGCCATTATTTTTCCATGGCTCAGGAGGAATGTCTCTGGCTCGATACGCTCGGGCTCCTTTCTTTGCTCTTGCAGCCCTAACGTCAGACTGTCAACCTCCCAAATTAAAAATGATTGCTGCCTGCCTCAGCACCAGTGCCTGCTGCCACCCCACACCTGTGCCAGTGGGATGTTTTAGGAATTCCTGAAGGACTGAACCACTTCTGTCAATTGGAAAGTGAGGGTATTGCATTTTTAGGTATTTTTTAAACCCTGAGGTGATACCAGCAGCTGGGAGACAGAGCTACAGGGCCCTAAGCGTGTGAGCATCCTGTACCTAACACAAACTCAGCCAGCCTTGGCAGGCTCAGATCCTGAGCATCCTGAGCCAGCTGCCTCTGAGGATGGAGATGGGGCTGCATCACCAGGCACTGTGCTGGGAGATACAGCTGCTGAAGCTCTTCCATCTGGGAATGGGGTTCTGCCTGCATCACCTGTCACAACAACATATCAGCACATGCTAAATAGGTCTCTTTTTCTTCCCCCTAAAATACTTGAAAATTAGTAGCCAGATATTCATGTAAAGCTATCCAAAAATGTTTGATACATCGGATTAGTTTTGATATACTTTGTTTCTTGGTTATAAAATATTTGGGAAATGCCTTAGCTCCTGCAGATGGGATTTGAAAGGTGGAAGAAATTGCTCCCAATGCGTGACACCAGTTGGGTATTTTTTATTCTGGCAATGAGACACAGATAACACAGTTAACTCAGTGGCTGCTCTGCTACCTGACACAGGTGCAAATTGCAAAGGTGACTGGTGATCTCTGAACCATGCCTGCAGCAGCACTGATGACAGGACTTGCATTTAGTATGTCTCAGTATGATATTTTGTGTCATATTTTATGCTGATGTAAACTGATACAGTTTAACTGATTGTTTCAGAGCTGGGCCAGGCTGGACTGATGGAGGATCTGACCCAAAGATACATCTTTTAATTCATCCCGAGCTGAAACTCGTTAGGACTTTGGAAAGATTCATTGGGGTGTTTTCACTTGCATTGTGTGAAGTATGTGTCAATGTAGACAGGCCCGAGCTATTCATCAAAAAAACCTAAATAAAACATTACTTCCCCACTGGAAAATAGAATTTCATCTCCACCACATGCACAGAAAAAATGTCAATTTCTGACAGGATTTTTCACCAGAAAAAAAAGTGCAGAGATGTTTGTCTGCTTTCATCAGCTCAGTTATTCTCAGGAGCTATGGTTCCAGGTTTCTTGTGATCTCCTGAGTATCCAGCCAAGCTACATCTTTCATGATGTCTCATTGCAAAGCCCCAGGAATAGGCACGCCTCAGATCTAGATCTTTCAAGCTTTTATTTCTATTATGGTGATGTGTGAAAGTGCCAGTGCTGCCCCCCTGAGATTGTGAAAATGTCAAAAAAGACAAGAGGCAGAAAGTGAATTTATGACAAACAGCAAGATGAAAGGGAGAAGCAGAGCAACAGCCAGAGCAAAGAGTTTGCAAACTTACTTCAATCACATGTAGGCACAAGCTCACTGTTGTGAATCACAGAAACATGTTTAATAGAAATAGCAAAACACATCTGCTGTCCCTTCCCTCCCGCCTCTATCCACTGCCTCCTGGGGATTTTTCTGCAGGGATTTCAGCAGAGCTTTCTCTCTGGAGTTCCAAAGGAAGATGAAGAGCAGTCAGTAAATAAGGATCTTTGTGAAAGAGGCCTCTATATTACTGTATGGCTCGTGGTTAGCAACTACAATATGTAAGCACACAGAAAAGGATGAAAAAGCTCTCAAAAATCATTTGAAAAAATATTGAAAATTATATGGAGGAGGCAGAGAGTTTGTATGGTAATGTGTGTGAAAGGAGCAAGCAAACTCCCACCTTCCACTGACCTGAGTTTGGGGTCCTGTGCAGGAGCTGCTTCACTCCTGGGAATGCAGGCTCCTGTCATGTTGCTTCACACCTGCTGGACATGGGAATGTGGAATGAGCGTGGAATAAGCACGGACACAGGGTGAACGTGCAGCAGTGCTGCAGTGCTGTGCTGAGCTGTGATGTGCTCCCCCCTCAGAGCTCTGCATTCCCGGGGCTCTGCCAGATGAACTGCCTTGGCATCAACTCCTGGCTCACAGGGACGGTGCAAGGGATGTTCCCTGATGAGCACTGACTGGGGAAAAGTGGATGGAGCAAGAGAAGAAGGACTACAAGTGCACAGTTAGATAAGACTGATCTGACAGCAGATTAAAGGCACCTGAACACAGCCTTGTACATTCACTGGGTGTCTGAATTTCCATCACAGCCACCAGAGATGGAGGGCACAATTTACTGGCTGAAACAAGATTCTGATGTGATTTAAGAAGCCCCAGTGCAGGTCTCCACCACCTGCTTCAGAAGGGCACAGGCCTCCCATTAATCCTATCTCATATTTATTAGTCTGCACAGTTGTCTCACGTGTGCTGGGGGTCTCAGGTTACACCAGACAATATCCTAAACCTGGGTCAAGCTTTCAGGGCTTTCTCTGAGCCAGACCCTACCTGTATTAACTAACCAAAGGTGAACCCATTTCTGGTCATTTATGAACATCAGAGGCTCCGGTGCTTTCTGAACACCCATCAATAAATAATACAGTTCTACAGTCTGATGGTTTAGGGGAACAAAAAGGCAAGTTCCAGCTCTGGCTCTGCAGAGATACAAAAGCTGGAGAAGAATTGGAGTGGAAAAGGGCAATTAATTTCCAACAGGCAGGGCTAGTTGAAAGATAATTCCTTGCCTTGGGTACCCAACCAACTCTTTAGGACACTTCCAGCAAGAATGAATAGAAATATTTCACACCTAATCAACCCTTGTGATTAAGCACAGCAATAACCTGGAGTTGTCAGGGTCATTTGTCACACGAAGAGGGATATCTCTAAGTTTCTAACCATGACAAGTGTGAACATGTGATGGTGTTTTTGGGTAGGGGTTTTCTGTCGTTGGTGGTTTGGTTTTTTTTGTTTGGTTTGGTTTGGGTTTTTTGACAAAGTTTTGGGGTTTCTTTTATTATTTTTGGTTTTATTTTTTAATACCTTATAACTAAGGTTTTTTTTATTACGGATTTCCAAGGGCTTTATAAGAAGAAATGATTTATTTCAATAAGCTCAGTAACAGTGAATATGTAGGGCCTAATTCCAAAGCCCATTTCAATCAGTGACTCTGTCCATTACCTTTTGAGCATCAGGAGCAGAGACAGTGAGCAAAATTCCTAAGTGCAGTGTCAGAAGAACAAACATCTCCAATTCCTCATGGTTTGCATTAGAGTTCCCAAATTCATCACTTTTTAAAAATTCCTCCAATCACCTCTTCAGACATTGTTTGTTAAGAAAAAGCCTAACCCTGGTTTTCAGTGCCATCTTTGGTGTCATAGGGAGATCTGACTTAGAAAATGAAGTGCTGATAATTCTACAAAGCCATTTCCTTTAACACGTCCTCCCACCTCCTCCTACCCACTCCATGTGTCTGCTTCATCCATCTGCTTCATCTCATGAAATGCATGGATTATGAGCTCCCTGGAGCACGTCCAATTTTCTCTGCCTCTGTAGTTCAACATTCACATCTTCCCATCCTGTAGACAGGCATAAATATTGTGTAGCGAGCGGTTTGCCTTGTTTCCAATTTCAGCACGTCATATCCTGAAAACTATCCATTGTTCAGGATGGCTCATGAGTTTATTTATCAATTAATACGTGGCGTTACGATCTTTGGATCCCCCACTGGGTGTATTCTCGATGCACGCTTTTATTGCTGGTGCTGTGCTACTTCTGTGTGAATACTGAGTTGTTCAACAATCCATCAGTAAAATTGCATCTGTGTGACACTGAGGGCCCAGCTACAGCACCTGCACTCAGAGGGGTGAAGGGTTTTGCACTGCTGGCGCCTCTCAGCCTGAATCTTCAAACGCATCTTGGTGCTCAGCAACTGCTGCAGGGACATTCCCTCAAGCTGAGGTGGCAGCACAGTCAACTTGCATTTGAATCTTGCCCTTCAGATTAAAACCAATCATTTTGAGGTAAGTACTCGATACACAAGAGTATCCATAGAAAGCAAACAAAATATGGCAAACAGACATGTTCTTTTCCATTGAAAATGGGAGCAAATGTAAGTGAAAGGTATTGACCCAGCCTGGGGCAAGGATGTTACAATCTGCAATAATTAAAAGAATTCCTTTGACCTTTGTGGAAGAAAAGCACCAGTCATTCCTGTCGCTTTTACAAGCATGGAAGTCTTGGTCTAAAGTGCAATTTCAATTTAAAGAGGCTCCCCGCCACTGCGAACAGCCTCGGTAGTGGTGGGAGGATGTGTGCAAGAACTTCAGTAATAAATTTCTCAGGTTTTTACCCTGGAATTTTATTTCTCTTGTTTGTGTTGGAGTCACTGCCAGGGTATACACCCACTGACAGCCCTGACAGAGCAAGGCAGAGTCAGCTGAAAAACCTGAATATGGAGATTTTGAGCTGTGACCCTACTTCAAAAGAAAATCAGAGAGTGTATTTAGCTTGGATCTGGCCTTATGGGTAGAGGGAACCGAAGCTGTCATGGTTTCTTCTGTATTTTTTTGACTGTTTTATTTCCAGCAATAGTTCTGTTTTCCTCCCTTTGTGTTAAGAAAGCGTTCCCATGAGCTCCCATTTTGCTAATCCAATGGATTCTGTGCTTTGCAGCTGGTGGAAGTGCACAGACAAGCACCATCCTCTCTCCATACAATTCATAACTCACCACAGCCCAGATGAGTTCCAATACTCAGGAACTGCAAAGCTCATCCCATGCCCTCACCTCCTCACTCCCAGGAAAGCAAAGGAAAAATCAGGAAGGATTTTGCAAGCATGGGGGCCGTGGGTCGTTCCAGCTGTGATGACCTGATCCAGGTAAAAAATACTGAAAATCACCATGCAAAGATCGAAAGAACCACCAGAGGTCTTGCTGTTCAATATACAACTTCTTACTAGAAGAACAGGAGCCATGCATGGAAGGTGCTGTCACTCCATGCTGCTCTTTGTCTTTCTGCATTAATCTGTAACTATCTTTTTTACTGGATCTTCACGTATTTCCATGCATCTAAATCACATTCCCTGTAACAAATAAGGAAAAACATCCTGAGGCATCTAGTCTCTTTATTGTTATCATTGATGAAAATCTGCTTGTAACTCAAGAACATTTACTTTGCCAGGAGTTCAATTAAAACTGAACAGGGAGCACTCTGATGTGAGCAAATACTTACACAAATGAGAAATTCACCATGAACTACACAAATGTGATGCGTGTCAAACAGAAATCAATAGGAAGCTAAACACAAGAAAATAAACCCCAGCGAAATGTAAATATATAGAAAAGAAAATAAACTGATGCTTCTTTTTTTAGACCTCGAACCTGAAGACATCCTCATAACAAATTGCTGTTAACATCAGAAATAAGGTCATGATCTACTTGATTTTGTATCCATTACCACATAGGAGTAAACAAAATTAATCTTAGCCCTTTATTTTATCCCTCTGCAAGTTTTCAAGCATCTCTTTTCAGGACATGTTGCATTCTAGCCTAAGAAAAGGCTATAAGATGAACCCCAAAAGAGAAAAAAAGAAAAAAAATCTTTTTAATGGGTCTTAATAGTATTATCACTGGGACTGGGGAAAGCAGAAACCTGGGGAAAGCACCCTGGTGACTAATTTAGCGTCATCTGGTTCAGCCAAGGAGTGAGATATGCTAGATTAAACACCTACATACTTCTTCTTTCCCTTGGTTCTGGAAAACGGGGTCAGAGCAAGCAATCAGGAAAAAAACAAGGCTCTGGAACATAACTGCAGAAGAGAAGGAGGTTGAATATACCAAGACAATCACGGGAAGTGCAAATCACAGATTGAACTACTGCTAAAGGAGTCTTCTTGGAAGTGCATGGTCCTGAGATCGGATTGTGATTAGCTGCAGTTTGAACATCCAAGAAAAGATAACAGCGTAAATAAATAATGTCAGAACACCAGAAGAGTTCCTGGCCATGACTGAAACCTCTTCTTCGCAAGAGCAGTCACCTCATGGTGTTCCAAGCACAAAACATTTAGTCTTCAAAGTTGCACAAGCACCACAGGAGATGAATAGAAGTAATAAAATCATAGAATCACAAAATAGTTTGGGTTGGAAGGGACCTTTAGAGATCACCTAATCCTAGTCCACTGCAATGAGTAGGGGCACCTAACATCTAACCTAAATCTCTCCTCTTTTAGTTTAAAATCATTTCCCCTGTCCTATCACTATCTGTGTAAAAAAGTCACTCTTCCTTTTTTTTATAGTCCCCTTTTAGGCACTGGAAGGCTGCAATAAGATCTCTCCAGAGTCTTCTGCAGGCTGAATGACCCCAACACTCTCAGCCCTTCCCCACAGGATCTCAACAATGACCTCTCCCCAGAGAGAGGAAGGGATTTATATTCAGCCACATAAAATTCCCCCCACGCCCTGCAATTTACAGCCCTTTTCTCTGCTCTGAACACTGACCTTTTATTTACACCCATTAACCCAATTTACTGCCCGAATTATAAATGTGTGTGTCAGCAGCACCAGGAATCAGCATTTCTGTGTGGGGCTCTGTTCCATTTATCTCTTGGCTGAGCTGCTGAGGAGAAGGGGATCCAAAGCTTTTCCCCTGGTTCTCTTCAGCAGCTCCATGAAGTGTGTTCTCACTGTAACACACTCGTGCACCTCAGGATATAAAGTCCTGTGGGAGCAGGGGAGTGCAGCATGCCTCCAGGTAATGACAAAAAATACACAATTTTGGATTAGGAAAATGTTCCCATGCTAATGCTAAATGCAGGTTTTCTGCTCTTCCCTAGGCTGGAGCTCTGGCAGGAACTCATCTGTAGTGAGTCCAAGTGAGATTGGAAAGTTGACAGGGGTATGGAAATTGAGTTCATAATGAAACGAGGACAGTGAAAGATCCCAGATCATGGAACAGAGAAATAGGATAAAAAAGTTTACAGAAAGTTTGTGGGAAGATTAATTAGACTGAGCTTATTTAGGCAGTGTAAAGGAGCACATGGTATCGCAACATGAAATAAAGATGGTAATAACGTTGTGACAAATCATTTTGTATGGCCTCTCATGTCATCCAACCCAAATCTTGTCCAACAGCGAAGAAAAACTGGGTAAGAGGAAAAACGCTCTGCAGATCTCTGCTAACAGACTGACTGCAGTTACAGATTCCCTTCTTAGCAGGTTATTAAGAGTAGATCAGACAAGGCAGTTGCTCCTTCCACGTTGTCTTTTGGGAGGGAATAAGGACTATACTCGGGGCTGGGGATTCGTCTGCCCTCAAAGTAACCACTCCAGGCTTCCTTTAGTAGTCAGTGGAGAGAGATTGACACGTAAGGCAATGAACATTATCCACATGAAAGGTTGGCAGCACTGCTCCCTGGGGCCACTTATTTATTCCCTTCAGCTGCGAGAGTGATGAAGAGACACACCTAGAGACCCACCTTTTAGGTACTTAAACTGGAACAGATGCCTCCCACTCAGTGTGCCTGGTATCCTTCCCTTATCTTCCTGCTCTTCCTGAACAACAGACTGATCTTTATCCTCTTATTCCCTGCTTTATGACCCTGCCAACAGCAATGCAGAGCACTGTCCCACTTCTGGTGCCACTTTAGCCTCCACAGCACGCATCCTTTCCAGCCCTCCCCAAATCCCGTCACGCCGACGAGAATTAAACTCATTAGTGAATCATTTGCTTCATAAAACGTTTGGTTGAAAAGCAAGATGAATCTGGGGAATCCTGATGGAATTATACACATCTCAATGAAGGTTAACATTTCAATGAGAATGTTATGCTTTTTTTTTCAAGTTTCATCTATATCCCTTTTTGGATTTTTCCTCTTTCTCTGATTCTTTTGTACAAATCAAAGTGTGCACATGGAACACAGATAAGAATTCACCTCATTTCATTTCTATATGAATTTCTCACCTTAGGTTCCCTTTTTAGTTAATGAAAAGAGGCCAGAAAAATCATGCCCTTTTTATCTCTGACGTTTGTATTATCTCTATATCACCTCTCTGTATAAAGGTCTATTTCCCAAATCCAATATCAGGGCTTATTTCCCAAGTCTTAGAATCACAGAATGCTTTGGGTTGGAAGGGACCTTAAAGAGCACCTCGTTCCAACCCCCCTGCCATGGGCAGGGACACCTTCCACTAGACCGGGTTGCTCAGAGGTTCCTACACATTAGAGGCATTTCTGTGCTTTTTGAGCAAATCAGCAGGAAAACAGAAAGAAATTGGTGTGCTTGGATAAAGCACGCCATGTTAAGAAACGAACTCTACCCCGGCCAAAACCAGGACAGGATTCTTTGAGATTTCCTTCCTGCACGTATTCTAAAACTGGAGGGCCACTGCAGAACAATCTGTTGATTTTTTCAGCTGAAGTTCAATTCTTGAATTTTTGCATTTGTATAATTGATTGTAAAACTTTGTAATTCAAGTTGGTTATTTAAAGATGTCATCCAATCAGGGCATTAAAAAAAAAGCGCACTGCATTTAACTAGCTAAGATAGAGCAAATTACAATCAAATATACAATTAATATATGAGTAAACCTCATGCAAGCTGAAAATAAGATGTACATATTTAAGGCATGATAATTAACCACTGGAACAAATTACTGAGGCTCATGGTAAATTCTTTTTCATTTGGGAGTTTCTAAATCAAGACTAAATATCTTTCCAAAAAGATATGTTCAGTTTGAAGTCATTAGGTGAGAAGCAGAATTATTGATGAAATTTCATATTCACTATATTTCAGAAAGCCCAATTAAGTGTTCATTGCAATCTTCCCTGCCTTAATAAGGATTCGTTTATTTAGCTGTCCCTTTATAAAAGCAATGAAAATAACCATGAATATCATAAAAGTGTTAATATTTTAATATAATATGCACTGATCTGATCAAAGTACCATTCTACTCTTTACATGCACCTGGAGTGACACAGCCTGAAATTACTGGAAGGAAATATGCCATTAAGGTCCTTTTCATATACTCTAAAAGAAATTCAGATTTCTTCTAAGCATTTTGAGATCGTTTTCATACCAATTTCAACATAAAATACTGAAACGTCACTTGAGGTGGATATTCCGTGTTCATTTTCTATGACTAATCTTTAAATACATGAAAGCACACAATGATAATAATAAAATAGATAATACAAACACTGAACACCGAGAATTTGGAAACCTGACCTTGGCTATAATTAGGGAATTTATACTTATTTGAGCTACATATTCCTATCAGGTATTGATGTAATATTTTTTTCTACTTTACATACCAGCTTTAAAAGAATAGAAACTAGTTTTTGGTCGTATTTTGCCTTATGTCTTTCTCAGCTGTTGAACTATTTAATAACAAGACAAGATCACAAGTAAGAGAACTAAAAGACTGCAAATAGAATGAAACAATGAAGGAACAAGACGGCAGAGAGTAAAGATATTTGACAAGAGAATGGACAGAGTCTGGGAAGCAGAAATATTCCACAAAAGCAGCAATAATGTGGCTTTGTGAAGGTAAGGAGGGGATAAAGTTTCACTAGAGAGGTAATAATCTCCACTGGACACACTGGGATAGCCAGGGCTATGGGGAGAGAGGAATGATAAGGGGCAAATTCCTACAGAAACCAAAAGATTTTGCTCCATATAATAAATAACTCGTCTTTCTCAGGATAATTCCTTCACGCCACAGCTCTTTCCAACCAAGTCAAGTTTATCCCTGGTTTCCAGCTGTGGTGGGATGACCCAGGCTGGATGGCAGGTGCCCACCAAAGCCAGTCTATCACTCCTCTCCTCACCTGGAAAGGGGAGAAAAAGTCTATCTAAAGGCTTGAAAAGGGCAGGGAGGGGTCACTCACCAGTTACTGTCACAGGAAAAACAGACACTACTGGAGGACATTAATTTATTACAAATCAGATCAGAGCAGGGCAAGGAGAAATTAAAACAAAACTTAAAAATGCCTTCTTCCCACCCTTCCCTTCTTCATGGGCTCAAATTCACTCCCAAATTCCCTACTTCCTTGCCTCCAGTGGCACAGGGGGATGGGGAATGGGGATTGTGGTCAGTCCATCACAGATTGTCTCTTCTTCTTCCTCCTCAGGAGATGATTTCCTCACATTCTTCACTTGCTCCAGCATGGAGTCTCTCCCATGGGAGACAATCCTTCACGAACTTCTCCAGTGTGGGTCCCTTCCATGGGATGCAATCCCTCAGGAACTGGCTGCTCCAGCGTGGTCACCCGTGGGGTCACAAGTCCTGGCAGCAAACCTGCTCCAGCGTGGGATTCCCATGGGGTCACAGCCTCCTTCAGGCATCCCTCTGCTCCAGCATGGGCTTCCATGGGGTCACAGCCTCCTTTGAGCATCCCCCTGCTGTGGTGTGGGGGTCTCCAGGTGGGTCGCTGTCACCCTGTGGACCTACCTGTGCTGCAGGGGCACAGCTGCCCCACCACAGGCTGCCCCATGGGCTGCAGGGGGATTTCAGCTCCAGCGCCTGAAGCAGCTCCTGCCTCTCCTTCTGCACTGACCTGGGTTCTGCAGAGCTGTTCCTCCCACATATCCTCATTCCCCTCTCCAGCTGATGGAGGTTTTTCCCCCCCTCTTACACACATTACCCCAGAGGCACCATCACCATCACCGATGGGCTCAGCCTCGGCCAGGGATGGGTCTGCCTTGGAGCCAGCTGGCATTGGCTCCATAGACAAGGGGGAAGTATCCAGCAGATCCTGACAGAAGCCATCCCTGCATCCCCCCACTGCCAAAATCTGGCCATAGAAACCCAACACCCCTGCCCCAAACTGCTCAGCAGTGTTTGAGTTTCCACTACACAAACACCAATTAGTGAGCTGCCACAGTGGGCTTAAAATTGCATGGCTTGCTTGTGATACAATTTTACTTGATGGGGGGAGAACAAAATTTAATTCCACTGTTTAGTTCTGCCCAGAACAAACAGATGTAGGAGCACTCCCAGAGCATATGGGTTAAATTAGTGCCTGCTGTGTCCCAGCACCAGCATTTGTCTGATTTAGTGACACTTGTTTTAAACAGTTGGAAGAGGGTCCAGGCAGCTCTGGAGGTGGTTTTCAGCTGGATTCATCCTTAAACAGCAGCCTAATAAAATTCCAGTTTTATATTCAGTCTGTGCTGAACTGCCACCAACTTTGGGTCACCAGAGGAGGCATTCCCTGAGATAAATTGTGCAGGTCACATAATAGCTGCACAATGTCCTTTTGATGATAAAATACTAAGCAGAGCTGACATTTAAATTAGCATCCCTGCATGTTTTCCAGCTAGATAATGATATGGGTAAGACAGCCAACACCTGTGGCACCGGGAGGGATCCAGTTCCCAGGGAGCCATGGGCAAAGGTTTGTCATCATCCCAAACCATTTATGTTGCAACTGATTGAAAATAGGCTCAGACAGTCAGAACCTGGCTGTCCTGGGAGGTGCTTTGGGTTAACAAGCCTGGGTTTAATTCTTTGAGCCTCATCCCTCCCGGGACTCGGTTGGCTTCACAGAGCTGAGGTCTTTGCATTGGCCCTAAAGCCTGGGGAAAAGAGGAATGAAAAGAAGAGAGAGCAAATGAGCAGATAGACAAACCACAAAATCTCTTTGCCTCTGGAGAATGGCAGAATAACTAAAAGGACTAAAGGACTGAAATAACTAAAAGGTCATTACAAGGACACAGAGCGATAATTTCTCAGCATTGACTTTCAGCAGCGCCTTCCCGAACAAAACAGCTCCCCTTCCCCTCTGCACCAACGTCAGTTCCAGGGTCTGTTCAACAGCTGAAAGGCAGGGTGCTTTTATGCCAGGATGGTAAAATCAATGCCATTACCCAGCATTTTCTGGTGGATTTTAGCTCAGTAGTGAGGAAGTGGCTGTGTCTAATTAGAGAGACAGGTCCTGCACAACCCCAGTGCCTGCCCTGTACCCTTCCAAGTGTAGTGGGTGGATTTCCTCCCCCAAGGTGAGGCACCAGGCAGGGTTGTGGAGCTTCACACTGCATCAATTTAACTGTGTTGTGAGGTGCAGGAGCTGCCTCCCCTTCTTTCAGCACAGTGTGCCTCGTAAATATTATTGGGTATCAAGTGGGACTAAATGAATCGGCACAAATCAGCCAAGCTCCCCCTGCTCTGGCATCTATCCTGAAACTGGAGCCTGACCCTTCACCACTGCCTGATTTCATTTGGAGCATATTGAGGATATTTATGGCCCAGTGGCTTTAACCCTCATCAGACACTAAACCAAGAATACCCACATAGAGAGTTTCACTTCTCAGCCCCCACTGGCTGTAAATCAGCTTGCTCAGTGAGTCAAGAAATCTTCCAGAGATTGTTTCTGGCTGCAGGAATCACCTTCCACAACCCTTCCCCATAAACAAGAGGTGCCATTTGGAGAGGATCCTTTCAGGGCCATCCTTGGGCAAACCAAAAGGATTTTTGGGTTTGTTTTTTATTTTATTTGAGCCTACCCTTTGTATCTTTCTGGCTGCCTTTTCACTGATCCTTCCCTCCAGCAAACCCCTGAAGATGAAAACCTGCTTAGCCTTTTTCTGCAGCAGGGGAGGAGATGGCAACAGCTGTCCAGTCTAAGAGAAAAGGCAAATTTCAGCCAACTCAAAGCAAGGATGAAAAGTGGAAAATTCTGTCACCAGAGAGTGCAACCTGGCACTGGCAAAAGCACATGAACATCAAAGTCAAATGGGTCAAAGCACTCAGCTCTGAGTCAATTATCATATTTTCTTAGATATAAATCACACTTCAGACAGCCTAATTCCCTCCAAAAGTAATGGCACTTGAAAGCGTGTCCTCGGATAACCCGTGCCCAGGATGAGGCTGGCAGAGGGGTTTGGCTCTGCGGAGCTGTGTCACCCACTGCTGGATGTGCACTCAGCCCCTGCTGCTGCTGAATCAGGCATTTCATTTGGGCAGGGTAGACATGCAAAAATATGTGAATTTCTCCAAAGCAGCTCAGTGTTAGAAAATCATTATGCTGATTTAGCATCCTGACCCTAAGCTGCTCCACGGCAGATTTAGTAAATATAGCCAAACTAAAAGAAGACTGTAATAAACCATTAAGTGCAAATCAAATAGCTTGGTTAATCACTGTGTAACTGCAGTTTTATACAGCTGTCTGCTTCCCTGAATTGCACTGGGATAAATCTGCAGTGGCAGATTTGACCCTTTGCTTCTGTGCTTCAGTTCCCTGCCCATAAAAAAAGCAGGATAATATATTTCCCCAAGGCACAGGGCTGTTGCAAAGATACCTAAACTTAAATTGGTGATTCTCACTTATTAACTTGATAATACGCTACTCGAAACTAGAAGAATGCAAAGAGCTGACAAAGAAAAGGCAAACTAAAGCAAAACAAAACAAAACAAAAACAAGAAAGGAACTAACCCACAAGTCAGGCTTCAAGAAATGCTGCTTTTGAGCTTGGGCTGAATGTGTGTGGGAGTGAGGGCCAAAGCATGACATCTTATTTTAATTAAATGAAAGCAATCAGTTCCCTCTGCTCAGGAGAGATAATGGAGAACTCTACAGCTTGCTGTGGGATGTTAATCCTAAATAAGAAGCTGCTGTAGGATACAACCCTGTGCCTAGAATTGCATTAACACAGCAAAGAGGGGTCTGGACCAGCCCTGGTCTTACCCAGGGTGCTTCTTGGCTTTGTTTCATAAGGGTTGATGCTGCAAATGTAAGAAATTAAGCAGATTTCCCTCTCCTTTTTGTATTTCAGGTTTGATATCATGGCAGAAGTTTCCAGACAAGGCAGACACAGCTGGAAGGTGCTGGTAGGGAAAGAGCAAGAGAAACGGGTAACATGTAAAGAGAACAGGGATTATTCTTCCAAAACTTCTCAGGAGAGTGATCTCAGCAAAGAATTTCTGTGAGTAATTTCTTGCATTGAAAGTTGGAGTTAAGTCATGGTCTGTGCTGGTGATACGAAGCTGGAGAGCAGCATGAATACAAAGAGCATTGGAAAAATCACACAGGAATAAACACATGACTTTGAAGCTTGTCAAAACAATAAAAAAAGGATTATGCTCTGTAGCACAAAATGATCTCATGCATTTTGGGATGAAAAATGGGGATTTCTCTTCTAGGGTGTTTAAAAAGGTGTGAGTCACTGCTGGACTGAGACACCAGCCAGATGCAGCCATGGAAGAGGCAAAGGTGACCCACAGCTGCATCACCATCAGGGACCATTGAGCACTCACCTGGTGTTCTTGGCACAGGCCAGGTCACGTGTGCTGAAGAAAGAGGAAATCCAACAGTCAAAGGTGCAGAAAATTTATTCCTGGAATTGATAGGATATTCTATTTTATGCAAGAAAAAGAAAATTAAAGTAAAGTAGGTGACCGCTTCTTCTGTTTACTCTAGAAAAATGAAGTCTGAAAGGGATGAAATTGCAAAGCTGTCCTTGGGGATAAACACCAGGGAGGAGAAGAGAACTGCTTAAGTCAAAGGACAGACCTAGCAAAAGAGAAAGTAGGTGTAAACTGCCCAGAAATAAATAAATCCAGTCTGAAAATCAAAGGGAAAGTCTTCTTCCAGCCAAAACAGTGAGCAGAAGAAGCATTCAGCCAAACACGGAGGAAAACCCAGCTTTTCACATAGAGCTTGATGGATAACAAAGTGGAGCAGAGTGGGTACACAAACATTTTTACAGGGTGAGGAAAGGGGAAAGGAAAGGGAAGGATGCTGGGGTAACTTCAGCACTCAAAAGACAGTAAAAATATTAACACTCTTCTTCTTAAAGAGTTGAGCAGTTTGTAAACAATACAAATAATCTTACTGGCAAATAATGAAGAAATGGATGTCAGCTAATACAGATTCGTTAAGAAGAAATCATGTAAAGGAAATATAATCTCTCTCTCTGACAGGAAAACAGGCCAGTGGAGAGAGGAGTACCAAGAGATGCCTCTTTTACCTAAGACTTTTGGCAATACCTCATATGGTGTCCTCATAAACAAGTGTCAGAAACCAACTCAGCAAGAAACAACCATAGAATTGGTGGAGTAATCAGACACAGAAAGGAGTTGCCACAGGTTTGCGGTTAAAAGTCAGGTATTGAGTAGTTTCTCACAGGGTTTGCAGTGGGTCTTGCAGTCTTCAGTGTTTTTATCAGTGAATTCCTGTTCTATTTTGTTGCTACAACAAGAGAGAAAAAGCTGCTGTGTGAGATGAACAAGCATGAGAAAAATTGGTGTGGACAAGTGCAAAACAATAACTCCCAGTAAAAATGAAGTTATACAGACAGAGGATGGGATCCAACTGCTTAAACCATTGCTCCTCAACACAGTACCTGGGAGACTTTGCAGATCCAACCAGGATCAAGTTAAATATGCTGGTGCTCCTAAAAAAGCCAAACACCATACAGGACCATATGAGACACAAATTCCTTGGTTCTTATCTATTGGAAGTGCCTTGATTCTCTAGATTTGAGTGCCACACATGAAGATGTAGACTATGCGTAGACAAGTGGAACTAGAAGAACTTATAAAGGTTTACAGGTCATGAATGCTGGGAGAGAGGTTGACAGGTCTGGTGCTGTTCATACTGACGAGGAGAGGAGACAAGCAGAGAGAGAGAGAGCAAACAGATTCTGCTTCAAAGAGGATAATCTATTCTTGCTGCCTCTAACAGGGGAGTAAGAATGAATCTTGAATTATATCAAAAATTACGGGTATACATTTAGGATAAATAATGAATGGTGAAGCATTTGAATTCATTATCTGGGTGATCTGTCTTCTGCATTGGAGTTATTTAAAGATAGACCAGGAAAATGTATGGCAGGAAGAGCGTGAGTGGTGATCCTGGTGAAAGACTGTGTGATGATATGAACAGCTACTCAAATTCCTCTTTTTCTCTGTTTTGCAGGTTCTGGTGAAACGGTCTGTGCAATAAAATTTCTTGAGAATACAGGCAACAAGACCTGAGGTCCAAAGACCAAAGTTTGCTTTGACATACACACACGTGTCGTTCATGCATCACCGTACATATCACCCTTGCCCTGAACTCCTGGGGTCTCTTATTCTTGCAGGGGTTTGCAGCTGGAGTTCTGAGAGCTCAGGTGTGGGGGTTTTATGTCTTTCGGCAGGATTAATCAAAACCAGTTATTCTACAGCACTTAATTGTGAAAATTGTGCATCAGAAGGAAGAAGTGGTCAAAGGACTACGGTATAACAGAAAAATAATTAGTATATCTCTTGGCTTATTAAAATCGTTCTAAGAAAGTTTTGGACTGTTTAGGAGTAAGAGGATATTTATTTCTTTGGCATAACTTTGTTTCCAAGTCAAAGGGTAGTTTTTGAACACTAAGCTAAACCATAAGTTTTGGGTTTAGGGTTTTTTTTCCCCTCCCAAAAAACCTCAACCATCTTATGAATGGAAACACAGATAAATGAGTGGTCATGCATAATTTATAACATTTGCTTTAACACTGATGAATCCCAGGCTCATTTTTTTCTCTCCTTCTGACTGAATGCTGATTATCTGACCTTTCTCACATGAGCAAAGTGTGGCAGTTTGTGACCTGCTGCAGGATGTAGCCTCGTAGCTGTGCCTCACCACCCCACTCATGGTACCAGAGTTTCACTCTTCAAGCAGTTTGGGGCACCAGCCCTCTTTTGACTGCGGGGTTGGTTTTGCAATAATCTGGTGCATCTCTGATTATCAAACTTTCAGAGAGGTGACAGATGCCAGTTCTGACTCCCTGCTGTCTCCAAGTCCTGTACCAGCAGGAGAAAGGTGATATCTCTTTGGAGCCTGCCATGGAAAAGGAAGGATTTGGAGCATCTTCTGCCTATTTATCTAATTCTCTTTCATCACCTCCCCCCCTAAATGCAATTCTTTGGTATAACCTAAACAAGGGAACTGAAGCAAACAGCTTCACAGCATGACTCTAATCTATTTAAGTCATTTTAAAGCCAGCAGATGTTTTATAGCCTAAGATTTTCAGTGCTGTCTCTTTACAGATTTCTGCTACTCTGCAGGTGGCTCAAACTAGGCCAGTGACTGCAGACAATTAAAACTTAAAACCTCCCATTAGCAGTCACCAGGTCTCCAGGTCACTCTGATGCTTAAATGCACCTTCTGTCACAATTCCCTCCGGGCAGGTCAAACTGTGCTGGACCCTGCTCAAAGCCATCAGAGCCAGCCCGCCGTGACCCACTGCCTGTGGTCAGGAGAAGACAGGAATAAACTCCCTGATCCCTTCAGTCACCTCTGGGTCTGGCAAAACTTAGCAGAGCCTGTCCTCTGTACCAGATCTGAGAGATGCTCCAGAAATTTGCTTCTCCCCAGTGCCTACTCGGACCCACCTGCGAGTATTACACTCCAGTACTGCCATCAGCAGCATTTTGAGCCACAGAATCCTCCTCATTTCACAGGTTTCACATCCATCCACACTGCCTTTCTACCGCTTCACCTGTTAGAAGCTGCAATACCAATTTTCAGGGTCACTCCTGGCATTCCATGATATGTTGGCCCCTCTTATATGGAAATTCTCAGGCTTGATGAAGGATCCCTTGCTGAGGGCATGCATGAGGCTCAGGTCAAGCATTACTGCAGGAAGAATTGATTTCCTGATGCAGTGGCCTCTGGCTTTAGGAATTTTAACAGGGGAAGAGACATGCCGTGAGCCAGATGCAAATAAGAGCTCAGCCAGATCAATGACATCACACAATGATCTGCAAATCTGTTCCTGGAGTATAAGCACACACAAAACACTGATTGCCTTTAACAAAGGCTTCAAAATGTAGATTGAGAAGCATAAGTCTGGTTTAAATGTTACTGGCTTCAGTATGCTGCCCACATGCAGAAAACACCAAAGTAAACCATTTTGTTAGCATGTCATATTTAATGTAAACACCAAATACTGCTTGTTTCAATATTTCATTGTGCTCTGCAGCTGTCTGAATCCATAATTTTATGTTCTAAACCAACTGAGTCGGAATTTATGAGTAGGTTTTTAGTAATGATCTTCCAAACATGAAATGATTGTGCTGGTTGTTTAAATGAAAAAGGAGTGACCCTTTTCTTCATACTTTAACTCAGCCTCCTGTGCTGCCTTTTTGATAGAGGACTGGAGCATGAACAGTGATGCTGTCTGTAATTTCTCCCCCAGGCTCCCCCCTGGTATTTAGATTTCAGCTCCTTGATTTTAAAAGGTCACTTAACAAAAAGAGAATGCCATATTATTCATTCCTCCCCACCTCCCTGGCCCATACTGCCTCTCCTCTCTGTGGAGATATGCAGAAATTAGCAGCCAGTGCTTGTTTAAAAACAGTGCCTGAACCTGAAGGAGAACTTTTGACTCTTGTTTTTCATTCATTGTGCTCTTGTCTTGTGTTAGAGGGATATTTTTCCTAAAATGCAGCTGTTATCACCCCACTCCTCCCATTTCTTTCCCAGACATCTTCTGCACTGAACTTGCACTGAACCCTGTGTGCCACAGCTCTTGCCCAGGGGCAAGAGTTGCTGGAAGCCCTTGTCGTTGTCAGCTGAACTTGCCATGGCCCACTGGCAAAATAGTTTCCTTGATTGGAGTCCTTAATTTCCAGCTCATTCTAGGGAAAATATCCAGGTTATTGCAAGCCTTCCCAAAATACGAGAGATGCAGCCAAGTTACGGTGAGATAAGTAAATATGATGAAGAAAGATGCTGGGTCTACTGGAGAAGTCCTCCATCTTCCTGTAGTGGTGGGATCAAATCTGACAGCCTGAGTGGGTTTATCCTTGTTGCCTTTGATTCCCACCAGAGAATGGACCCCAGCTCCCGACCCAGATGGAGCTGTCTGGGTCATGTCCACACCGCTCACAGCAGCACCATCCAGAGTGGACTGGCTATGTCCACACTTCATCTCAGATCTCCTCTGAGCTCTGTGTGGCATCCCTGTGGTGCTGATCCACAACTGCTAATTGCCCTTCTCCTCAGAGTGCCCGGAATAATCGAAGGGCTGGGTTCACAGCAGGGCTTTCATGGCGAGATGTCAGTCAGGGTTGTGTGTTCCCTCTCCGGGGCACGACCGGAGCGCGATCATGGAGAGGGAACAGGGTCATGCTGAGACCGTGCCCAGGGCACAGGGAGCCCAGCTGACGAGATCTGTGCCTGCACTGCGTGTGTGGCACTCACAGGATGTTACGCTCATTCTTAAATATTATCTCAGTTGGTATCCTGCCGTCAGGAGAGGCAGGGGAGAGAAAACCGTATGGCCCTGCTATCATTTCTCCTCAGCACCAGCGGTAGAATTAGGATATGTGTGTTACTAAGAGTCAGCTTATCTGTAGCAGCACTTCAAAACAATTTCCTTCATCTGGTCATCTTGTGCTTCAAGGCTATTCACTTATTTAAGTATCTTTTAGCAACCAGTATCACTCAGGCAGCGAGGATGCCTATATTTTAAGCAAGTTTCCTTATTTCTTTGCTATATACTGTAAGCTCTAATATGCTCAGTCAGAGAGACTCTGGTTGGAGATAAATCAGGAAATGCTTCCAGAAAAAACTGTCATTTCTGCTTTCTTGTCATTGGTTCTTTATTGTAATTCTTATTTGTTGCAGTTCCCTGCAGCAATTTCTTCACCGGGATTGCTTTCTGGTGAACTTTTTGTAGTGAACTTCAGCTGCCACAGAAATTGCTCATCACATCTGCATTCCTGTGTCATCTGCACCCCACTGTGCTAACGCTGATGGGAGACCAAGGGCTGTAAATGTTGCCTGGTTTTCTTCAGTCTCTGTTCTCTTGCTTGCCCAGTGCAGGGAAGCACATAAATTGTAGGTTCTTCACAAATAATAAGGTGCCCAGTCCAAAACCTGTTAATCTTATGGAATGCCCCATCAGTTTTAATGGACCTGCACCTTATTCCACCAAGAAACAGCTTCTTCACTAATGCTGACTTCAGTGGGAATAAATCCACGTGTAAATTTTAAAGAAAAGGGTTTGTGAGCTGGGCACTGCCTCTGTGTGTCCACCACACATCACTCCACCACGACGCTGGCAATGCCTTGTGCCTGCTGTCCCCGGAGGCAAAAGGAGAGCTGAACTGCAGCCACCATGGACAAACAGCAAAGGGGAGGCAGTGGATATGCCAAGACAGGCCAGGGGATACAACTCCAGCACAGAAGTTCTTGCTGTTCCTTCAGAGCATGGAATCACAGAATAGTTTGGGTTGGACCCTTAAAGATCCTCTAGTCTAAGCCTTCTCAGGCTGGGTTTTAGGCTAAAGGCAAGTCAGCCTCCTAATAAGTGGAGATCTTTTAAGCTCATTTAGTATATGAGAGACATCCCCCCAAAGAGACATTTGTCTTCTTTAAGGGGACAATTCCACAGTTCCTTTATTCCACCCAAGGTTCTGGGTACTGGTACTATTTCAAGATCCCTCTGCCTCAGCCAATTATTCCTTGGTCTTTCTTTTTGTCATTGCTAGATTTTCTTTGACTGTGCAGTGTCCCAGAAACTGGGCTGACTGTAACAAAATTAAAAACTACACGCTTCCCCCGACAAAAAACCCAAAGACAGCAAGGGAAATTCTCTGCCAGCTGAATTACCCATGCAGATTCCTCATGGAAATTATCTTTAGCACAAGGGAGCAAGCAGGATTGTACAGTCAAAGGGAGGGGGTAATAGGATTGCTTATTTTCTACACCAGCTGAGAGCGATGTATTAAGGAGACTGTAAAACAGAATCCTAGAGCAGATGAAATAAATCCCCCTCTGGAAAACACTTTAACAAAAGCAGAGAAAGCCCACACAGACTCTTTCAGCTTGAACAATTAAATCTTCAGTGTCTATAATGAGGTAAAATGGATCCCACAAAGGAGAAAGGAGATTTCCAAGGCACAGAGGCACATTCACATCAGAGCTGTGCAAAGCCACTGCTGCAGATTGAGCATAACTCAGAAAACTTAACCAGCTGATCCCCTTCATTTTGTTTCATAATTCTGGGGTTTGGACCAGCCAGAGCCAGAAAGTTTCCTCCTGAACAAAAAATAACTCTCTTTAATTACAACAGCTCCAGTTGGGAGTGATGGAGGGAGAACACGGCATGTCCCTGTTAAGATCCATAGCAAAGCTGGTGTGAAAAGATAGGCTGCATTGGTGTGGCAGGAAATCAGACAGAAATAGGCCAATTATTATTAAAAAAAAAAAAAAAGATACCCTTTCCTTCAGAGTTTTCCCCTTCTCACTGGACTTTATGTAAGGAGCTGCTCACTCTGAACCAGAGGCAAAGCTCAGGCTGTCAGAAGACCTTCTGCCTGCTGAGTCCATGGAGACATGGCAGAGACACAACCAGAATAGCAGCAATGGTGCTCTAAAGGCTTTCAGCTTTTTCCTCTAAAGTAAATGCCTGCCTGCTTTTGGAAACCAGCAAAAAAAGTGCAGAAGTGTTTTAAGGGTCTCGTGTGAACAGTGGGTGGGAACTTCGATATCAGCAAAGAGGGCTCCTAAGAGAACTGAGAGGTGTTCAGAGACCAGAGATGCAGCTCCTTCTCCTCATCCCCCAGACTGGAAGTCACACGGGTGTGAACTTGGGAATACAACTGGTGTAGCAGTCTATTAGATACCATAGAGGATTAAATCTGCCAAAATTTAGTAATCTGGGCCAGGGACAAGGGAAGCAGAAGGAGGAGGGGCAGCCATAGATCAAACTATGTATCCCAAATTCAAGCTGTGCCCAAGAACTTTGACTGCAACAGTTTGTACTGTGCATGTTTTTGCAGGTAGCTCTGTCCAGACACCAGTTCAGAGCTTGCTCCATTATCCATGAATCCTTGGTGCCCAGCCAGGCTTCAACACCTTAAACATGAATCAAAGTCCACAGACACTGCACAAGTTCACAGGGACCACAGCACATACAAAATACACAGAACAAGAGAAAGACTCTCAGCAGTTTCCTTGTACTTTCCTTTTTTTTGGACCCTAAATTCTTTCCCTACGAAAAACACTTAAGTGTCGTGCCTTATCCTGAGATAAACACTTTTGTCTACCAACTTCAGTCCTCCTGAGATGTGCATGATGCCCTTTCATTCCAAAGCTAAAACTGGTTTATTTTCTGGGAAATCTAGTTTGTTACCAGTATTTAAAAAAATAAATAAAAAAGAAGGAGAAAATAAGCCAACTATTTAGCCTTTTTCCTGGAAAACTGGCACTTCTATAGCCACTTTTGGGGGGAAAGGCACGGAAAGAGTATACTGAAAGTCATAAAAGAAACCTGGACCCGGAAATAGGCACTATTAGTCTCAGGATTTGCAATTTAGGTTTGATTTAGAGGTACCAGACTTAATAAAGGTCCTCATAAGCACATGTGCTCAAGGTTGAGGCAGCGTAAAGAATTTCTTACTGAGTTGGGGTTATACTAGGACAGCTTGAGGACATTCAGACAGGATCTGATCAGGGCTGGATACCCCAAGTGCAGTGAGGTAACTCCATCCTAACAGATGGCAATGCTGTAACTGAGCTGAAGAGAAAAGCGGTAAAATAAGGAAAGGGGGAGCTGGAACAAGGAGTGGTGACAATTTTGGGGGGGATGGAGTGGGGGAATTTTATTTAACCCCAAATTTCAATGCTGAAAATGAGGACAAAGTGGAATTGATGGAGAAGGGTGACTGACAGCAGCCTGGACCATTTGCCTTCTCTTTCTGAAGAAAACAGGATGAAGGGAACAGTTAATTTTTTTCTCCATGGAAGACCTCAGAAGAAATTAGTTTAACAGTAGTTTAACAGTATTGTCCTCAGCAGAGACAGCTGGTGGGCTCCTGTCAGGCTTGCTTCATGCAGACACCAAGAGTATTTACAATGCCAAAGCAAAGATATCAGAGACTGAGTCCTCCTGCAGCTCAGCAGCACCCCAGAAATACTGCTGATGGCAAATGGCAGCAGGGGACTCTCCTCAGAGGAGTGTGGGCTTGTCAGAGCAAAAATTATTTCAGGAAGCATCTAAACAAAGGAGGGTAATGCTCTCCCGTGAAAGGATAAAAAATCAGACCAACTCAGTAATATTTTAAAGTACATTCAGTAGTGTCTGAGCTTGGTGCAGGGAGGTCGCAGCCCTTCTGAAGGGACTGGAACCAGCAGAGTCATCTGTAAAGTGATGTTTTGTAGAGCTTGGCTCCCACAGCCTGCAGGGATTTGAAGCACATCACAGGAGTTCATTTCCTGAGGACAAACATAATTCATTACCCAGATACCTCGCCCTAATATTTCCTGGTCTAACTCCATTTCAGTGAAGGCTTGAGTCCAGTGGAATTACACTGGCACAGGAAAGGAACTTCAAACTAACAGGTTTCTTACTGCTAAATGATAAAGAGGCAGAAATATTTTTCCTTTTCCATCTTTTTCAAAAGTGCTTGATCCAGAACTGGCAGAAGTCAGCAGGGAGCATTTCCATGGACTTAGCAGATGTTGGATCATAACATCCCTGGGAACTGGAGCACTTCACTCATTTACCAACCACTTCCTTATGACAGATAAAGGAACTGAAAATGTCTGAATTTATGGCGAAAGTTCTCACCAGTCGTAAAATGCAGAAAACTGAAAAGCTGCAACAGCTCCTATAAAGTGACTATAGCTGAAGTTGAGATTGTTGCTTTAGGGTAAATAATCTCTGTTGTCTTTAGCAATTTCAGGTTTTAAAATTATGGAGTATTTTTTCCTCTTTTCCTTTCATAAACAAAAAAGCTGTTGTTCCGTAACAGGCTTTCTAGCAAGTAATGAGATCAAGGTAAAAAGAAAGTTAAATATTGCTCCATTCCCCTGGCAGCATTATTTGTATGTCCCCGACATTATTAATGTCAAAATACCTCAAAGTGAAATAACAGCAGTTTTTCTGGTATCAAGAGGGGTTGTTTTCCTTTGCTTGCCTCGTTTAACAGTGGATTGAACAGAGGGATGGAGAATCATAAAGGACAGGTCCTGCTAAGTGGGGATTGCTTGGAGTCCAGAGGCAGAACAAGCAGCTCAGAGCAATGGTTCAGAGAGAAGCTCTGCAAGGTGGGTGCTGTGGTGGGCATGCTCTGGCTCTGTCCCCTGGATGAGCTCCTGTCCTTGAGGGAAAGGCTCAGGGTGAGATCTGTAAAGTTCTGCCAAAGCACTTTTCAGGACAAGGCTCAGAACGGGGCTGTGGGTGGTGCTGGCCAGCAAGGACAGACAAACCACCAGAGTCCCTTCTCTCTGAATTGTGGACGTGGGGGAAAGAAAACAAAATCCTAAATCTATTTATATATGAGAACTGTGTGTGATAGGAGATATTTTCAAGTCCATCTCTGCCTGATTGGAAAGGGATAAATAACTGTGTGTCTTCCACCTCCCCAGGCAGCTGCTCAGCAGGCTGCCAACGCAGCCTGGAACAAGATTTACCTCATCTCCCCAGTTCAAGTTGTCCCAGTGAGTGTAAGAATTAAATATTAATTGAACCAGAGACCTGTGTGAGAGAGAGAAAGGATAAGCAACACTCTCTGGAACAGCCTCACAGGGAAAGGGGGAGGAAGGGCTTGCAGGGGCTGTTGCTGCCCTGCCTGCGGGACCAGACCTGGGTCTGCATCCCTTCTGCAGGTGAACATTGCAGCAGTGATGCACTCAGGTGCCCCTGCAAAAATACCCCCGGGAGGGCAAGCAGAGCAAAAGCTTTGCCAGCCAGCAGCAGGAAGAAATGCTGAAATGATTGTGACTGGGGAAAATGCTCGGAGGCAGGAGGGGATGTCAGTCAGCACAGCTCCTGGGCTTGCAGGGAGAGGTTAAAAGCAATGCTGCCCGCGCTCTGCAGGAATGCTCTGCTTCCAGCCAGGGATGTCTGCAGTGGAGTGCCCTCCACAGTGAAATATTGCAGCTGTGCTACTGCCAGATACTCGTGCAAAACTTTTTAGAACTGGAAGTTTAGAAAAGAGGGGAAAAAAACAGCTTGGTCTGACGTCAAAGTAGGGTAAAAATATGAGCCAGGGGTGATCAGCGCTGGGATGGGAGGTGTTTTTCCTCTGGAAGGCACTGCCAGGTTTGTGCAAGATTTGGAGCTCATGAAATTGTACACTCATAACTCCAGGCAAGGAAATATTTCGGAGATCGCAGAGCATCCAGGCAGCGAAATAAAGGCTTGGTTCTGGCAAGGCAGACTCTGGATTCATTGCCACAGGTAATGGAGCCACTAACACATGCCAGTCACTTGGGGAAAAAGACAGGCAAGGCAAACAGCTCCTATTTTTAGTTCACAGTTTAGTTAGCAGCTAGCTCACACTGCTGCATAGTCAGTGCAGCATTAAACACAAGCTGGGCTGCAGGTTTGTCTCTGGGGAATGGAGCCAGATTTTTGCTGTATCAGGAGTAAAGGCACACCACGCTGTACCTGCCAGGGTGAGGCAGGAAGGGTAACATGGGGACAGTCTTGACTTTATGAAGATTGCTTTCATCTGGGTTGTAGAAACGCTACAACAAAGAGGCATCAGCATTTGTTAGTTACATAGCAAAGTCTTATCATTTGTCAGGGACTTATCTGAGTTTCAGGTAATGAGAGCTGGGAGTAACTTGTGTCAGTATTTTTGCATTTAATATGTATATTTTGAATGTAAAAGAGCAAGCACTAGCACTGCCAGTAGTGTGAAACCTCACAGGCTCATAAGTACAGGAGCTACTGCCTTTACCACAGCACTAACAACAGAAAGCAAATTAAATGCACAGAAGTTAAAAATGAAAGAAGAAAGTTGATTTTGCTTTTGCAGAGTTTGGAGTAATGGCTGAAGGAATTTAGGGGATGTTTGGTTGCACCAACTGTTATTTATGACAACTGTGAATGAATGAAATATCCTCTGCATTAATCCCTTCTGAAAATACAAAACTTTCCTATGCCTTATGTCTTTTCAAACTTACAGTGCAAAACAGACCCATAGAAAAATACGTAGACAAACATAAATATGAGGTGGGTTTTTTTTTCTTTGATGCATCCATGCAGAATTAGTATCTATAAATTTACATTATAGCTCTACTGCCATCAAGTGATGAAAAGATATTTTAGTGAAGATATCAGAGGGAAAAAAAAGAAATCTCTGTATGTTACAGAAGTTACAGAGTTTTTACACAGAAATCAGACGTTTAATATTCACCCCTGCCTCTTCCCCATCCATGGGGATCTCTGGTTACCCATGGGAAACCACAAGACTCTTTGTGAACTGCAACCTTGCCTGAGTAGAGGCAAGGAGCCTAATCAAAGAGCATGTCAAGATTTAATTATTGTTTTTGGGAAGCATAGGTGAAGAAAAAAACCACATGCATGTCCTTTCTTACCTCTTGAGTCTTGTGACATGGTGGGGAGCAATAAAAGCAGCTTCTTGGTGCTGCCAGCAGAGCTGTCACAGTTTGGTACCATCTGTGATTTCCCTTTCCTTGGCTGCTCTTAGTGCCTCCCTACTTGGAAATAGGGGCTGTTTCAGCAGAGGAGAAGGGGAAAGCTGCAGAACCATCAGATGTGGCCTTTCAGTATTTAAAGGGAGCTTAAAGAAAGATTTTTAGTGGGGCATGGAGTGATAGGATGAGTGTTAAGGGTTTTAAACTGAAAGTAGATAGATTGAGACTAGGCATAAGGCAGAAGTTGTTGACAATGAGGGTGGTAAAACACCTCAGGCTCAGAGCCCCGTCCAACCTGACATCTGATGTTTCCATGGATGGGGCATCCATCACCTCTCTGAGCAACCTGGTCTAGTTGAAGGTGTCCCTGCCCACAGCACATCCACACGTGTTTTAAACATTTCCAGAGATGGTGATTCCACCACTTCCCTGGGCAGAAAGTCTCAGAGGTGTCCCTTTTATTCCTAAACCTGATTAACAGCAGATCTTCAGCCGATGTTTTGCTGTGCCCCCAGCTGTTGTACATCCATCAGATCTGAACTGGAAGTATTTCTGGGCTCGTGCAAAGGAATCCTGTTTCTGGAAACTGCAAATATCTCTGCTCAATACAAATAAAATAAAAATCAGAGACTGCTTGAAGCTGGGAACCCCAAAACAGCCTTTTTTACATACACAAATATGGTCTTGAATAGAATTTAAATGAGATGTATTTCACTAGTTTTTTCTGCTTAGTTGTGAAGATATTGCATACTATTAAAAATGAGTTCACCACAGGTTACATTGTGTGGAAGGGAAAGGGAGGCTACTCAAGAAGAAAAACAAAACCCCTTGAGTTCAGGGTTCAGTTCCCAAATGCTCAGGATTAAGTTATTTCTTTGTAAGGCATTTTGAATTCCAGTGGAATCAACGACAAAATGCAGAAGCACAGAGCCTGGACCGTGAGTGAGATTGCATGGAAGAAATAGATCAGAAGAGGCTCTAATGGCTCAGAGTCCTTTTGGGGGAATAGTGGCAAAAACAGCATTTGCCATCCAGCAGAATCCAGTAGACTACTGAAGCCAAAGCAGAACTGACAAGAGCTGAGCTAACCATTTTGGGAGACATAAAGGGGGAAAAATGTCCTAATAAAGCAGAAGGACTAATAATGGACTCAGGATATTTGTTCCAATTGCCCTGAACTTTGTTTGGAGCACAGCATCATCCAAAGAGACATTTATGGACTAAGGCAGCTGAATATCAGGTGCAGGTCTGCCTTTCATGCCTCGATCAACATAAATGGAGAAGGGAAACAATGTGAACAAAGGATAAAAAAGAAGGATGGAGACAGCACAAGGCAGCAAACAAGACTATTATTTCACACTTTTTCCTCCCATATTTATTTATTTTCTGTGGGCTCCTGTCACAAGGCAACAGTATATTTTATGAGCTGGGAGATGCTATATGCCTGAGTGAAGTTGCAAGGGGAAAGATGTATTCAAACACCTGGACCTATATTTTATTTTTATATGTGTACATAAAGACACAGTGATACTATGAACATACAAAAATCTACATGTTTAATTGTACATGTATATATAAAAATCAAAGAAAAGTCCAAATGGGGATAAATATATCTACGCATATATCTCAATTTTAGATAATTTGCTTTCAGCAGTCAGTGATTTCAAAAAGGCCATTTCCATGCCAGCAATGTAGCCTTTTCTTTGGAGTGCAGCAAGTTAGACAGGAGAATAAAAGTTCAATTAAGAGCTTGCTTGCCTGTGACTGATAATGCTTTTGACATTTGCAGAGCCTCCTGACAACAGTGCCAGAGCAAAGTGGGGCAAAGGAAATCAAAGAACAAGTTCTTTGCAGATGGAGATGAGAGGGTTCAAACACCTGTGGCTGTGCACTCGTGGCCTCAGAAACAACCCTTCCCACCATGCAAGGCTGTGTCAAACATTTCAGCTTTTCAAGGAGCGGCACTGAACTTTCTGAATAAATTCAGCAGCTTTGAGTGGGCCTGGCCAGAAGGTGTTAAAGAAAGAGAAATGTTTATTTTACTTACTTAAGTGCCCTGATCACCACCACTGCCTCAATGTTGAAAGGAGAGGAAGGAAACACCCAGCTGATCACCATCCTAAGCTTTGCCTTTGATCTCGTCAATTAAAGCAGCATCTTTCTAACCTGAGAAAGATCCAGAAGGTAAATTCCCACAGGCCAGGCTGGGGTTCCCAGCACTCTGGGCACCAAAGCTGTCTCAACCCAAGCTCGTGACTGGGGTGTCTGGGTCTGATGCCATTTGCTCTCCTCTGTGAGAGTAAACACAGCTGCAGTTTCAGGAAGAGTTAAGATTAAATAAAGTTCAGTGGCTCTGCCTAACTGGGATAAAACCAGTGCTGCCTCTTTGAATCTGGCTGCCCTATTTGCTTCTGCAAACGCCTTTATTGGAAAAGTTCATATTTGCCAGAGAATGTCCAAACCTCAGCCACCAGCCTTCAAGAAAATCTGAAGTTTTAGTGCCTCCTTTGCACACCTATACAAGGAGTTGACATGAAATGCATTCCAATTTGCACTAACTTTAGGGAGAGGGAGAGGAGAGTTAGGAAAGCCTACTTTAAAACTCAGCTTAATGGATCAGACACAACCGGAATTAGAGCCCCTTCCTTATTCAGATTCCTGAACTAACACAAGATAATTGCTCCAGCTGATGGGTCAGGTAGGCACAGAGCAGCAGTGAGTGAAGACTGTGTGGGAAGAGTGATCAAATGACCTTCTAAAGCACAGAAAAGTGTCCTAATGCATCATGTCAGGGCTCCAGCTGGTTTAACTTGACCGCTGTAATAGGATCAAGTCCAGGCTGCTTTAGAGGTGAGTGCCAGCACACACATGGGCAGTGTGCCATTCCCTGGGGATGCATCACGCTTCCTGATAGTATTTAGAGGTACACTGTCAGCTCATTGATGTGTCTCTCCAGTCCCCTGGGCAATGAGCCCCTCGTAGCCTCTGATGCCTCTCTGCTCCCCAGAGCCCATGGGGTGCATGAGCTCACCCCTTCCCACAGCAGGCAGCTGAAGCAGACTCTGCCAGAGTTAATGGTCTCCCAAGCCATATTTCAGCAGGGTGAGTGCCCTCACATCCAGGCAGCGGGGTTTATTCCACCTTTGAGACTTTATGAGAGCTCCTGGCTTCTAACTGTGATGTTTCCCTGGAGTGTTATGTGGCTGGTAAGCAAGGAGAGGAGACCTGCTGCTGCAACATGTCACAGAGATTTACCATTAGCTCAAGAGCTCCAGGCCAGTGGGTTTGGATGTGAAGAGTCAGGCTTCCAGTCTCAGATGCACAGGGCATGGCTATTTTGCTGTTTATAGCTCATTAATTTATTACCCTAGGCCTGTATGGAGGGTACTTCTCCATGTCTGTCTTTCACATGACATTTTGCAACGTGACACAATAGGGCAATTTCGGACAGAGAAAGTGGAGCCATCAACCTGTCAGGTCTTTTTTAGCCAGTGGATGGATTTTGCACCAGCAAAGCGTGAGTGTGCCTGTATGAACAGGCAGCACATGCAGGAACCACGCACGGGCACCACTCACACATCAGTGTGCTTCACCCCCTGTTCTCAAACCACAAGAATCATCCAAATTTCTGCTCAGCACTCAGCTGCAATAATTCAAATTGCTAACACAGAGGAGAAAGGAGGCTTTTGAACAAAAACCCAGCTCCTTCAGCTGACAAAACCGTGCTGTCTGACCTCTCGTATTTGCTTCCAGTCTTTGTCATCCAAGGCTGTCTAGAAAACACTTGAAGAGCAGGAAGAGAGAGTGAAAATGGGAGCCCTTAAACATAAGTTTGGTATTCCTCTGCTGTCATTAAAAATACTTACTCAGGGATATTAACAAGAGTGTCCAGTAGGATGAAGTGTTGCCTTTGTGGAGAGGAGCTCTGCTTCCAAAAGGTTGCAAAAAGAATAGAAAACACTGGAATTTTGGTGCCAGCTCTATCGATGCTTATAGCATCTTACTTTCTCTCTAGGTGTTTTCAAAGCAGGGATTTTCTAGAGCAAACAAAATACATAACATCCATCAGACAGATACATGAAGCAGTTAGACAAGGTCCGTGCTGGAAAGAAAACATGCCCAAGCCAACATGGACGGTCCAGATTCCCATGCAAGCAGAAACACAACTGTAGTCTGTTCAAAACCTGCCCACAGACCTACTTCTTTCAAAAGAAAACAAACTTATAGACAACAAAACCTAACACAATAATTTGAGTAGAACAAAGGTGTTATATTTGAGGATGTGCCTGTGTATGTTTATGGTTTATTTTTATTTTCCTTGTCATGTGCTGTTGCCAAATTAAAAACCCACATCTTGGGCAACAGCAGGTGGAATTTCTATTCCAGCACAATTTTAGCTCGTTAAAGAAAAGAGAGTCCAGCTTGAAGTTTTGCAGAACAATTCAAGAAGCAAATAGAAAGGGAGGAGAGCAGCTGAAGTGGATCAGGCTATGGGCGTTTTATTGTCTATTAATACAAACTACAAAGAGAACGACATTGAATACCGGTACAGTCCTGCAGTTGTGCTCATTGAATGTTCACAGATGGGTCATCTTTGGGCACATTCTTGCTCTGATCTTGTGCCTCCCACAACACAGGATACGAGGTTTTCCAAGAGAGGCTGCACAGACTCCTGTGCTGAGTTACTGTCCTGTTTCCACCCCTCCCATAGTCTGATCAGAGTGACACGATCTCAATTCTTGGCTCTCATATTGAAGTACTAAAAAGGATGTGCGTTTCAAAAGGTTTCATATTCTTCTGGGAAGTGGATAAACAAACACACTGACTTGTTACAGCAAATACTTTGTACCTATTGGGATGTTCATCTTGCGAAAGATATTGGCAAAACGACAAAGCAGGATGAGATCATTTTCTGAAGTTGTATCTGTCCTGGGGAATTAAAAGGAGAGAGAAAGAAGAAAGTTTAGTTTTCTTGAAGTTTATCTTAGTACTAAAAATGAAATTTCATGGGCAGTGCAAAGGTTTGATTTGAGACAGCTGCAAGGGGACTGCAGCTAGCTCCAAAATACTTGGGACAAATGTCTAGATTTTTTTTAAAATGACAAATTATTCACTCCTGTCAGAGAAATATCATCAGACAATAAATAATAGGGGCCAAGGCTTTGTCAGATTGTATCTTCTCACTAGTGCATCAAGGTAGGACTGATTCAAGAAGAGAGCACCTGGTGCTGCAAAGGAAAGGAGGAAAAAAAGAAAACACCACACACTTGTGGATGTTGAAAAGCCTTAACTGGAAAGAATGGCACACAGGAGTGTGCAGGCTTTGCCATGACTGACAGAAAGAGAGAAAAATAAAAGAAAAGCAACCAGAAATCCTGTTCAGATCCAATTTGCTGAGGTGGAAGGGGACATGGTTGTTGAAGATGGGTTTAGTTTACACAGCTGGTTTGGAAACCATTTGGTGCATCTGGTAACCCCTCCTGCTCTCCCTGCTGCACTGCCTGAGTCCCTTTTCTGTGAACACCACACCACACCAAGCCACAATGTTGGGAAGTGCTTTTCCAGCTTTCCAACAAAGCAGCTCACTAAAACCCTACTGATTTCTCTTGCGGTACACGTGGTTGGAAAGAAACACCCACTGGGCTCCACCAGCAGCTAATGCAACCATGGACCAAACACTTGCTATGCTGCTGTGCTTGGGTTCCAAAACCAGACCCAAATTTCTACATTTCCTTTAGTCTCAGTTCGTTTCAGGATCCAACTTGTGTTTTGGGTTTTTTGGCCCTGGGAATCTGGATCCTCATTTCCCACTCCAGTCCACTCCCTGGAAAGCCAGCATGAGCCCGTATCTACAGAGCACAGCTTTGCATGAGACAGCTCAGGGGCAAGCCCGGAATAATCCAACAAAACACAGCATTTTGCACACTGAATAAAGCATCACTGTAATTCATGTGAGGTTGGAGAGATATTGACTTCTCCTATTACTCCTCTATAAATGTTTCATACAAGGCCCAATGCTACCCTGTCCCAGAAATGAGGGATGGAGGGCGGGAGGACAGAAAAAGAGAACGTGGCCGTGTCACCGCTGACCCAACACATAAACATTGTACCAGGCAGAGATAACAGGGGCTATAATCACCTTATTTGTCTCTCTTCATCTGAACTTTCTATTTTTTCAACTTGCCAAATCTTCTCAAACAAAATGAAAAGCAAAAATTCCCTGGATGGGTCTTATAAAGGCAGTTAGTGATACTCTGCAGATTTCCTCCTGGGCTCTTATCCGTAGGCAGGAATGCTCAAGGAAAAGAAAAGCAAATCATAAACAGCAAATTCAGAAGAACAAATCTTGAAAGCCACTGTTGCAGTAAATGTCTGTGCATGTCAGCAAACATTCTCACAGGAAACATCACTGAATAATTTTGCATGATGAGCAAAATATTTTTTTTTTAAATCAAACAAGGAAAATCTGCTTACAAATAAATGCATAAAACCTGAGATAAATTCCTGCAAATAAGTTTTCAAGGTTGGTTGAAGTTGCTAATGGCTACATTTGTCCAACCTTTAAAAATTTTGCTCAAGCATCATTCATATTAGATGACCTCTTGCAGTGAGAATGCAGAAAACTCCTGAAATCCTTGTCAAATCACTTTCATCCATCCCTGGTATTAACCATTTGAGGCATTTCCACTTCCCTGCTCTGCCTCCTGCCACCTTGGAGAAATTGTTTTGATACTTCTTCCTTTTCCTCAGAAATTATTTCACAGCAAAGGAAATAAAAAATGACAAGTCCCATAACTTAGTACCCACTACAACATGCTCTTCCAACTCTGAGTAACAACCTCACTCTTGGGCATTTCCTGGGAAACTTGTGGCCAGCTGCCTCAACACCCTGCAGTCTTGCTTCAAGCCATCAGCTCTCCCAGTCAATCAATCCTCAGAAAAAGAAAAAAAAAAAAACAGAAAAAAAGAAAAAGCTCTGGGCCTTGGTTTAAATAAAAAAATGTGTTAGTGTAACCCCTTATGGTGTGATATGGATGAAACTTATGGAGCCCTCTCCTGGTGATGACTTCATGACTTCACTCTCTTCATCATGTTGAACAGCCCTGGCAAGCCCAGCTGCCTCCCAGCACACCCTGGATGGATGGTGGCCCTTCATTTGATCCTGTCCATGTCCCTCTCCACCTGTGGACAACATAAACAGCTCCAGCCATGGGGAATAAATTTCTCCTGCTGGATGGCCATGCAGGACACGTGACACAGGACAGCAAGATCCATTCTTTTCTGTATCGTGTTTTACCTGGTGCCTCCTGTCACCCTCAGGTCACTGAATCACAGAATGGTTTGGGTTGGAAAGGACCTTAAAGATCGTCTCATTCCACCCCCTACCATGGGGAGGGACACATTTCACTAGACTGGGTTGCTCAGAGCCCCATCCAACCCAGCCTTGACCATCCACAGCTTGTCTGGACAACCTATTCCAGTGCCTCACCACCCTCAGAGGTCCTCTCCAGTGGGGCTGCATTTCGGACAGTCATCTCCCAGCTGCTTTCTCCACCCCAAGAACAGAGTTTTGTGCTTCCCTTTGCCAAACCTCATGGAGTTTAATTTAGCCCTTTCTCCAAATCAATCTGAGTCCCCTGGGCAGCCACTCTATCATTTGTCACATCAGACTCTCCTCCTAGTTTAGTGTCATCCACAAATTACTTGTTTTGGTAGCACAGCCAGAGGGAAGAAACCATTTAAATGCCACCCCTGGTGTGTTTGCTCATGGTAGAGAGTTTGTGTAAATTAGAGTCCCCTGGGCTCCTCGCTGTGCTGCCTGCTGACCCCATCCTGCAGCTGCCCTAACAGATTTTCCCTGAGTATTTCAATGCTGCAAAATAAAGCCTCATTTCATAGTGATTCCTGAAATGAAAGCACCTCAGCATCTGCAGTCTGAATCATCTGTGGGACTGAGCTCCCCTGCAAGATCAGAGCCATAAAACATCCACTGCCCCAGCTGGGAGCAGCCATGGGCTTGTCCTGTGGAAATGTTTCTCCTGGGAAGATGAAGCAGCCTGAAGACCTGTCAGTGCAAAGGTTTAATAAAAAGTTTAGCTTTTGGGCTCCTTTGCCTGTGAACAAGAGTTTCCCTGCTTTCTTTCTCCTTTGCAGATGAGCTTTGTTTTTCACAATTTTATGAGAAAATTCTGCCTTTTTCTTCCCCCTGTCAGGTCTCTTCGCCGGTGAAATGGTCTCCCTCCCATGCACAGGTCACTGGCCTGACTAAGCTGCTGTTATATTAGAAACAGAAAATTATAAGGCTGCCCTTTACTTTGTCTCGTGAAGTCAGGTTTAACTCACTCCTCTCTCTCCCTTTCTGCCCCTTAAAATTCACCTGTAAGTACCTTAAAGGAAGAGCTGTTCTAATCCAGGTCCAGCAGAGAATACGGTCTCTAAAAACAACCAAACTACCAAAAATCAGAAATAACTTCAAAGAGCATCACTCTTTTTGGAGAGCTGCCAAAACCATGTGAATGATACATAAAAGATAAAATGTCTAACAAAATCCTCCAGTGCTGCAGCAAACAGTTCAAAGAAAAGGCATCAATGTCCAATTACCTGCCCAGGGTGCTGGACTGCAGGGAAACATCAACTTTTGAGCAACAAAAGCTCCACACAGGTGCTAATTGTGGTAGGCTCGCTGTGGTAAGAGGCAGGTTCCTTCCCTTTATCCTGCTCCCCTGTGGTCACTTTGGGACCATTAACAGCACCTGAGAGACCAGGTGTGGTGCCAGCTCTCAGAGCAATGTGCCCAGCAAAGCAGGTAAAAGCTAATTTATCCCATCTTTACCTCAGCATCTGCCCAAGTTCACACCATTTTCTACCTGAGGCACCATTTTGTTTCTGATCTGCACCAGAACACTCCCGCCCTGAATTTCGTTGCCCGAAAGACAGAGGAGACATCTCCCTGCTTCAAACCAAGTTATGGATCAGTGTTTTTTACCACCGTTCCCAATCAGTGCTGTTTGCCTGGGGTATCTCCCTTCTCACCATCCCCTCCTCTCGCTGATAAAGCACTTCCAGACAGGCTCTTCTCTCACTTGTATCTCCCCACTCTCATCTGCACAGCTACATGGAACCAAGCATGGACAGAAAAGCAGAGCTGGATGAGTCCAAAGCAAACCCTCATTTGAGCCCTTAACTGCAAATTCACATCTAATGGGCGGCTCCCTGTTCCCTACCTGCATACTGAGACAGGTTGCATCTCTGGTGGACTTCTAATGTTATTCTGTGTCTTCCTTCCTACAAACCTGGCAAGATTTATATTCCAGAATGTAATAAATCATGGGTTTGCAAACAATAATCAAAATAATCCACTTCTCCGCCTTTTTTTGGTTCAGCTGGACTGTGGGTTCCTGAACAGTCTGAGTGACTCAGAGGGGCCAGTGATCTGAGCACTGCCCAGCCCTGAACTCTCTGCTGGCATTTCTTAATGTCAGTAAATAACAGCAAGTTTTATACATATTACTTTTCTTTCTAGGCAATTTACTGTATTTATTCTTTTTGGGTCTCATCCCAGACTGAGATTAAAAACAGGGCCATCTTAGGCCGGTGATTCATTTTGTGTACGTCCATGTGTCTCATTGCTGTTCTTGAAGTGAGACGCGTATAAAATTTGGTGATTTGGGGCCATTGGGCTCAAAGTGTTTTCTCTGACTTTCCCAGTTGCCCTTACCACAGATCTGACATGACTGTCACTCTCATCTTCACTTTATCTCTGATCATCAAACTTCTGTGAAGAAAGGTCAGTGACATTTCGCAGTGTTTCTAAATGATAACATCTCAGACCTGGTCAAGCTAGCATTAAAATGCTCTTTTGATGACAAATAGGCCATCTGCACCTGTCTTTGAGTAAATCCAGGAGCCCACATAAACTATTTCTATTGACAGCTATAAAAATGAGCAGAGGCCAAAATCCTTCACATCTCTGCGTTTGTCCTCCCTCGGAATTACTGATTGAATGTCCCCTATTTTGAGGGAAAACTGAAATATGGATTTTCTTTTCATCATCACCACTTGCACAGCTGCATCAGTCATTAAGCTGTCCTAAAGATCTGTTACCCAGGAACTTGGTGCCAGGTATATATCGTATCCTGAGGTGAATTGTGGCAAGGCATAAATTGATCATGAGGTTCATGCCTTTGAAACCCAAGTGAAGGAACATCAATTGTCATCAACTACAAGAATATAAATAGAAAAGATCAAACCAGTTCTGGCCTAAATGTGTTGTGAAATGGAAATACATTGAAAAAAAAAAAAAGCCAAACAAACTAACAAATCACAGGTTAGTTTGATCAAGGACAAAAAGTTATACTTTTCAATGTAGGACATAAAATGAACAGAAATTTCTTTACTCAACTTGTCCCTTCTCCATGCATTTTGTACAACTGCATGCTCCTAAAACCTCAGGCTTCTTCTTAAACTATAATTTTACTTCTATTGTACCTGTTGAAAAGTCACTGCAGAACTACAACCTTCTGCAGCTTAACTTCCTTCAAAGATCCAGGTGAAACGTAGCCATGATCCTTTTAAAGCTATTTGCACTGCTGTCAGGATAGGTGTTTACTTTAAACTTCTTCTGCCAAAGCTTCCGATGTAGTTGCAAAGTCTCTTTCATATCATTATGTTAATATACTCTCATTCCCCTTAAACTGCAGTTTTCTAGGTTAAATAAGCAAAGCTATTACCTTTTTTTTTTACTAAGGTACGTTCTCCATCACCTATTTCAATTTTAGTTAATCCTTCTTGAATATGTGTGACTAGGACTGTATGTTATCATTCTAAATGAGATTTTATAGCACCACGTAATTCCCTGTTTCTGCTGGAAATTCCTTCTGTGAGATATGCTCACATCCAGTTTTCTCTTCTCACTGTTATTCTGAAGGCCCATAACCATCCAAAGATCAACAAATGCAACCAGGACTTCTTTCTTCTCCATTGATGTTCTCCAAGCCTACAGCAGGAATTCTTTTTTTCCTCTGAAAAAGTTGAAATCTCCCTCACTATTACAGCCACACTAGAAAATATGTGTGTGCCCAATGCCATTTTTTTCCTTTTTAATGTATAAATTTTGTTATTTGACAAGTGAATAATGCCACTTTTGTTAGACTTATGTCGGACCCACAAGTCCATGTGTGAGTTTTGTCTGAATTCTGGAATGGAGACTAATTAGTCTCATAACTTAATTCTTTTAATCCTTTATGCCTGCACTTAAATATCTGAATTATGTGCTATATAAAAGAATATCAAATACTACGTGCGTGTTAGCTGTAATTAGTTATAAAAACTAGAAATCTCCCACCATTTACACATGATACACCTGTAATGCGGGTCTTACAATATGAAGCATAGAGCAGGTTTCAGTTGTCTAATTAATTGCCTAAAACAGGTATCCAAGATGCTTTGGGGTATCTCAGGGAGCTCAGACCTGGCAGGTACTACACAGGACCTACAGAAGACCTTGGCTCTTCTGGAACATTTGCTTTCAGGGCATGTGGGGTACCCTAAAACTTGCCAACTAATTGTTGGGCACCTGGCTGAAACTCACCCTTAATCTATTGATTTCAGATTGGAGGGGTGAAATGAAAATTGGAGCTGGTAAAAAGACTACATTAGATTAATTTAGCTTAGAAACAGAGTTGTTGTTTCCTTGCAGAGACATTAACAGGGCAAGGCAGTGTCACCTTGTTTAGGAAGGAGATTTTTGGAGATGGCAGCCTTCAAAATTAGCTCTGGGTAGCCTGACCTATGCTAATTTCAGTACACTCAGAGCTTTCCTGCATTCTCAAACCACCAGCATGATCAGCAGAGCTCAGTGATCACAGCTCACCCTAAAGCTTTAGCAGATGGATGCCTGAGGGAAAACTCTTCCTCAGCTGTACTATCCTGGGCTTTCAGAGCTGTTCACTTGGACTTTGGCTTTCTCTGGAGCACTGGGACAGAGAGTTAGATGCTTATCTGGTCACACACAGCATTATGAGTTATCTCCTCGCCGTTGCAGGAGCCTCAGTTACCACGTGTATGTCCATTTCTCCTACTTCCCAAAGGTTTGGTTGCCTGTGGAGATGAATGCTTGAGTTCAAAGTCACCTGGGAGAATCTAAGAAAGATGCAGTGACTTGCATTTCACAGCAAGACAAATTAGATGATCTAATCACCCCTTCTGGCCTCAAACCCCATGAAACCATACGAAAATAATAGAAAAAGTCTTTGCCTGTGTGACCATGCACAAAAAGAAATGTGTCTCTTTCAGCTGCAGATAATGATTTTGACGCGGTCTCTGAACTCTTGGCTTTGCAGATGCCAGAAGCTTAACAGCTTGAAGAAGTTTTGATCTCTGATTCCAGCTTTTATCTGTGGAGGTGGGAGACAAGGAAGCACTAAGTGCAAAGCTGCCAGAAAAGGGCTGCTTGAGTCAGCAACTCTCAGCTCTTCCACTGTGATTGTAATTGATTTCAAGTCACAGCCCAACAGAAGGAAAACACCACATCCTGACCAAGATGACACCTCAGCCTGGACTCTGCAGGAACTTAGGAGAAATGTTGCCTCCAGGTTTTCTGGGACTGGGCTCTTTGATGGAGGAAAAAATAGTATAAGAAACCACTTGGTTTAATAACAATTATGCAGCAAAATGGGATTCTGAATTGCAGTGGATACTAAAAGCTGCTATCTCAACAGAACATGTAAAAATAAGTGAAATGGTAATATAATTGCTCCAGATTTTCTATTCTCTCAGTTAATGTTGCTTTCATGTTCACTGACACTTTTGCCATGCTGTAGCAATGAGCTTTGAAATGCTCCTGCCCTGCTCCAGGAGGTCAGCTGGGGTGATCTCTCTGGCACAGAAGTCAAAACTCTCTAAATTAATTCCTCCTTTCATCCCCTAATTAGAACCATGCTAATTTCCTTCAACATCATTATTCTACAAAAGCCACTCCTTCAGCTCCACGTTGCTCCACTGTGTTGATGTGGGAGATGAAAATCAAAAGAGCACCAGCAAAGAGGATTCACCACCGGTAGCAAAGAGACTCTTACTACTCTGCATCATTTTCTAGGATGTTAAGAAACAAGATATTTCTGATAATTCCACTAATTCCTGTACAATTCCCCCTTTCCTGGCTAGAGTCCAGACCAACACTTAGCAAACCTCAGTAGTGGAAAATTCTTCCTCAGCTGGCCTATGCCACTGGGTGCTACAAGAAATTTCTGCCTAAAGGGAACTAAAAGTAGTCAAAGTCACATGTAGGATTTGACATCGAGTCTTAAGCAGTTAGTTTCTGATTCCTCATACTAAAGTAAGAAGAGATTTAACAGTAGATTTTCAAAGCTCAGGTACATTTCTGGGATGTCATTGTTAGGTTGGCCATGCAGGTATTTTGCAATATATGTTTAGTTTTTTTCTGTTTGTTCTGAAATGGAAACGGTTATTGTAAGAAAAGACCCGCCTTCAAAGTTGGAATGTGGAAGGTCAAACACAGAGGAGAGCATTCAATTCAGGAAACAAAGATGCCTATTTAGAAATTAAAAGACCAAACATGCTTTAAGGCAAATGGCTTTTTGAGACAAAGTGCAATTTAGGCTTTACTTATTTTCATATTTCTTTATAGTTGCCATGAGAATATTTTAATAACCTCTGTAGAGTTTAAAATGATGCAGGTAATTGCTTAAAGTAATTTTAGTGCTATTAAAGATAACAAACCTCTTGTGTGAAATACTTTGCTAAGCAACGATCAGCAGAAAAGGGGTAAAGATCTTTTTACTGCAAATTTGAGTTCTTTTTATAGGTGAGCTGAAGTGAGAATATAATTACATTATCTATAAAATAAAAGGTGTGCAGGTATTCAAACACCTACCATCTCAATCTTGCGTTGACTCATGCAGAAAACACACCAGAATTTTAAGTAGATCCCTTTCTCCCATTCAGCAGCCTGTGTGTGATCCCTGAACCCACCTCCAGTTTGCACTGATAATGTTTAAATTGCAGCGTTATTCATCACAGCACATTCATAACACCTGAAACACAATTCCTCCCAGATTGCTTGGGAGACACTCAGAGGAACGAGTGAGTATAAATCCTGCATGTCCTGCTTTCATTCCTTTTCCTGACCTTCGTGATTACGGCTACAACATCATTTCCTCTTTTTTGGCTCTAGTTCTTGAAAATTGTGTCAGAGAAGTTGGTCTAGGAGAAGTTTGAGGCTTTTAAAAAATAAGTCACACAAAAGATGGAAGAGCCCAAGTGAGCCATAATAAAACTCGTTTCTCTAAGACCTTATGTCCTGCTAATGAGCTATGAGAATCCTTACAGCCTGAATAAACAAACAGAACTTGCTTTTTTTGTCTCTTTCAGGCTTTTTTAAGGGATGCAAATGACACAGGCAAAGCATAATTTCACCAACTCTTAACCAGCTGACAGTCAGAGAGGTTAGCCAGGCCGTGTAATCTAGAGAATGACCCACCCCGTAAAACAAGGGGTGCAGCAGCTGCTTCTACAGAGGTGCTGATCTCTCCCCATCACCGAGGAGGATGAAGCTTGCTGTCAGCAACACATTTCCACCAAGATGTTAAATTAAATGTCAGAGGACTGTATTGCAGCCCGATGCACCATCCCTTCACCAGGGCTGCACAGCACTGTCCAAACCCTTTGCTCCCTCATGCCTTCATGACCTCCTTGCAATCCGTGTCTGAAGCAAGTCAATCCCCAGGAAGTGGTTCTGCTTTCCCACAAGAAATCCCAGTTTAAACAGATCCTGGATCTCTTCGGGTGCTGGATTTAAAGCCTGATGGGAACTGGAGGCCACTTTTTCCCTGCCTTTGTTGTATGTGTTCTTCAGTTCTGGGAACTGTTGGTCCTAAATCATGAGGGGATCTTCAGTGCTAACCCGCTCCGAGGAATGTGTGAAACAAGCTGGGGAGCGGTTGCCAAGGTAGCTTGGAAAAGGACAAGAAAAGATGAAAACATCCGTTTATCTAGAAAACACATCACGTTGCTGTAACTGTCAAAGCTCTGGCACCACCCGGGACATGCTTTAGGTGAGCAGCACTGGCCCAGCCACTCCACAATAGTAATTTCTTGCCAAACACTGAGAAGTTAAGGAAGGCTTCTTCCACCTTTTTCATAACCAGCCATTTCTCTCTGCTAAAACAGACCAGAAGAGCATTTCAGAGCATTTCAGTTGTGTTTGCTGCTCGCAACAGGATTTTACCTACTTTCCCTTCCTTTCCTTTTCCGTCCCCCTATTTATTTTTTCAGGGCTCTGAACAATGTTTCAAGGTGGAAACAGCTATCTTCCAAACAGCTTGAAAGGGGAAAATTTTTTTCTTTCCCATTCTCCTCAATGAGCAACATCGATTTTTTAGCCATTAGCTTCTGTGAGCTGCATGTTAATGAGCCTGCACAATATAAGTAATGATGATGGATGCTTTCCACGTGCACGTATGGAGAGCCAAGCATTATTTCTTTCCATAGGCTCCCTGAAATGGCTCCTAACTACAGGGACCTGCCATTTGGGACATATCCATCCCTGACTGTGCTATCCTTCCACTGGAGGTCAATGTATGGGGTGACCTCAGTTCACAGAATTAATGCCTAATCACTGTGATTTGGGGAATTCCCCTTCCTTTTCTTATTTATTTTTGACAGAGGAAGAACTGCATTCTTGTCGTTTTCCCTCCTGATCTGGTCTCACTGAACTTAGGAAAATTCCTTTGTGGTTGTTTTGGTTTGGTATTTTGAGGGGTTTTTTTGCTGTAAAGCCTCATCCCTGAATATTCGGCACATGCAGATGTTCCTGTCTTAGGCAAGCAGCCCTTAGGAAAGTCACAGAGCCATTTGTACTGTGTAATGAGGAAAAAAAATTATAATTGAAATTTTTCAAGATATTCCTTCACTCCTCTCTCCAGAAAAAAATTATCAGCCCTGAAGAAGAACTGAATAATACATGCAAGTAATGACTTAACACTTCTTAATTTTACATATTGGTACTTAGCCGAAGTAAGCAGTCAGTGAAGAATTGCTGGGTGCTCTTCCTCCTCTCATTCACATCTAAACCAGTAAATATGCACTGGTGGATCAAGCTAAGCATCCTTCTAAAGCGCTGCTCAGTCTCATTTGAGAATTAACAAGGCTGAGCTGCACAGCATTATCCTGGACAGCAATGGATGGCGAGGGATCTGACCAAACACTGGTGCACAGTTCCAAAACCAGACACGCTTTCCAAAAGAACAGCTTCTCTGAGGAGGATTTAAGCTGCTTCTGTCACAAGTGATTCCCAGGGAGAGATCTGAGACATAAGCCATAAACAGTCTCCAGAAGCAAGGCAAAGGACTTGTTACAGAAATTTGATCCTGAGTAGTGAACCAACAGTCTGTGTCAAGGACTAATGGGGATGTGCCAGTACCTTCTGCCTGTGTTCTCCTTGGAGAGATTGAAAAGGCTTTTCAGCCCCCAAAAGCTATGTTTTAATGAAATATATGCTAAAAGAGTTAACTTTTCTAATAAAGAAATCCTAAAGAGAGTACATTAATCAGCATTGAAAATGAATGAAGCCATGCAATACTTCCTCCATGCCCACCATGCCTCTGCCCTGCGGGTCCCTGCTGGGAATGCTGAGGCTGCAGGCAGAGGACAAAGCTCTGGCTGAGGTCTGGATGACTGCATGGATGTGGAAAACTGCTAGGTATGACACAAGAAAGTCCTGAATGTATTAAATAACAAGGTAAAAAAACAATAAATCTACAGATAGTGCTGTGAGGAGTGGCCAGATTGGATGGGTACCTAGACGGGAACACCAGGGACATTTTGGGGATCCAAGAGTAGCAAGGCCTGCAGCAGCACCTGGGGAACAAAGCCAGCAATGCTGCCAAAAATGAGATTGCAAATATCAGAAACAGCAAACAACCCATATCAGAAACAGCAAGTTTGGGGATGGACACAGCAAAATTGTGAGCACTGGGTAAAAAAAGTGAGTAGGTTTGGGTTGGTTACTTGGGAAGGAATGAGGGAGAAAAGGAGGAAGGTGGGGGACTCAGTGTATCCAGACCTTTCTTCCATAATCAGGAGGGATTTGGGGTGCCTAAGGGAACAGTGATGGAGAAACATGGGGATGGTCCCACCTAACACCAACACCCCCTCATAACCCTTTAATGGGCAACAGGGAGCACCAGTTTGCTTTGTGCATCTTCGTCAGATGAAAATCTCTACAAAATTGAAATATTCTGGCTACTTTTATTTTTTCCACCTGTCTACCTATGCTCAGACTATTCACTCTCCTCTTCCCAAGAGGATATATTTGAAATCTACTGCCAAAACCCAGTGTAAGTCTGGTTTTTTTAGAGTGGGGGTGATGGTGTTTGTGTGGTTGTAGCCACAAGAGGAAGATCTTGTGAATGAAGTCAAGGCAGGTACTGCGAATTTGGAGATCATCAGAATGTCCCACTCTGTGCACTGGGCACTCACTCCCACCAAAACAAGAGTCTCAGTCTTGCTAAATCATTTTCAGTAAGAGACTTCTGTTCTCCTGGTTCATCTTGGAGTGAAATTTTCTTCACTGCAGGTACAGTATTCCAATATTGCCGCCTTCTTTTGGCCCTGATACACTCCCTGCTTTCTAGTGACCAACACAACCTCAAGTAAAGCAAAAACAGCAGCACTTCCAGCTTTTTGCCAGCTATAATTTACCTTACAAAGGAGCACCTCCATGGCTATTTTGAAAAGCCTCCTGACTCTGTGAGGTCACTTTTCCTAGGGAAAAATGGCAGCATAGGACAGAGAACCCATCCTACCCAAACAGGTCATGTTTTCAAGTTTCTCTTTTGTGTGTGTGGCTTTTTACGGTTTTATTTTTCCCTGTTATTTTTCTTTCTCATTTTCAAATGGAAAAGAATAACCAAGTACTAAACAGTGGGTAATAACTCTCACTTTATATCCCCATCAAAGTGCTGGTAATTGTCCCCTGCTTCCTCTGAAAATAAGACACAGAAAAAATAAGGTCTGGAGGTAAGACTGTAAGTACCAATAATTATTCTTTCTATCCACTGAGAGATTTCAGCTTGGACCTGACAGTCACCATTGACTTATGTGCCACTTGAGCAGGCATTCTGGTGTCATCTGCAGGGACGTGCGGCTTGATGAGGCTTTTATGAACAATTACACAATGGTGTAATTTACAGCATTAGCCTGGCACCCGCAGCGTGTAGCAGGACACACACAGCAGAGGCACAGCGTGGAGAGAGGGAAATCAGGAAAACACAGCACTGCCCAGGCAGGCTCCCTAAAAAGCCAGCAGCTGAGAGGCTGGGCATGCAAACCACATGAGATCCACTCTGACAGCTGAGGAAGACCATCCTCACCTCAGAAGCTCATTCTGATGCTGAGAGCCAAATTAACACTGGCCACTTTTCCTTTCGAAGGCAGAACTTGAGCATTTATGAAACCACAGTAAGTTTATGGACATTTAAGTTCTTCAACCCTCTCTCCATTAAGTCTTTCCACCAAAAGCCATAATTATGATGGCTGTCATTATTATTATTATTTTTCATCACATAGCAGCATTTTGTGAGCAGCCAGGGGCTCAGTTGTATTGCAAAGTTTAGCCCTAACTTGTATTGATCCAACTCTCAAACCAAAAGCCATTTCTGAGATTTTTAGATTTTTAGCTTTTGTGGATCAGAGACGTGTGGGCTGCACTAGAGTCACCCTTCTGCAGGGAAGCTGTGATGGGCAGTTTTAAACTTACAGTTCATGGACTGAGACATCTTCCAGAGCTTGTGCTGTCAGTCAGGTCAGACACTCTGTTTCTCTTAAGAAATTTCACCTGAAGAGCTCTTGAAGCCAAAAAAAGGTCTCACAGTGACTCGCACTGCACATCAGCCATGCACCGGATCCAGGCTCCAGGATATGAAGAAGAGGAAAAACTCAGTTTATGTGAAATCTGAACAAACCATCTCCTCTCACCCACCAGGGCTCAGGTGACACAGCCACACCACAATTGTGGGTTCAAACTCCCTTTACCAGGGGCTTGGAAGCAAAGGAAATGCAAGTTTCAACCCCTGAGGCTTAAGAGAAAATAACCACAAAACTATATACTACTTCTGGATCAAAACTCTTATTAGGCTCTCATGCACAGACAGATATCACTGATACCTTCTGTCTTTTTTAAGGAAAAAATGGCCACTTTTCTATGCCTTAAAAAAAAAATTAAATTATGAGAGGTATGGTTTTGTCCAGAAAATCTCCCTAAAAGGAGGAAGCCAACAAGAAACTGCAGGTGGATATCAAAGTCAGGGAGATCTCTATGGGCTCAGACTGGACTTGGACATTTCCCATGACTTGTCAGCCTGACGGGTGTTTAGGGACACCATTTCCAACTGCTGCATTTTCCCAGTTCACTACATACAGAAGGTAGGTACCACTCTCAGTCTTCTGAACCCCTCTTCCTTCTCTATCCCAAACTGCTGCACAGTCATGTCTTGTTGTTTCGTATTAAATTTCACCACATTTCTCTTGTGCAGGATTTAGTGGGAGCTGCTTCAGAGGAGGCTGAAGTGTTGTCTCCATTTTGATCGGCTTTATACACATAAATTTTAATGCCAAACACTTGCACATTACTGAATTTCCATGATGTTCTCCTTTCACAAATGAGGAAAGGGACTCAGAGCTGTGAAACTGCCCAAGGCTGTAATGGAGTACTACCAGATCTGAGTTTCTTTGTTTCTAGCCCCATACTTAAACTGAGAGTTCACAACCAAAAGTTATTGAGCACCCAGCACCTCTCTCCCCAGCACCAAAAAGAGTTGTTGAGGCTGACACCAATGTATTCTTACCGTGTGGCCCTTTTTGCTGCAAGTGGGCCAATGTAAAAGGAATGCCCTCTGTTCTGGTTGCTTGGAAAGCTGTGACATAAACTATAAGTAGGTGATCACAAAAAATTAATTAAATCCCCTTGTCACACGCTGAAAAAATAATCAGTGGTTTTTTTGTAGCAGACTTGACAGGTTTATGATAAGAAATATTTCATTAAAGCAGTAAAGCTCTTTGTCTGCAAGTGTTGTAAAGTAAAATAAATGAGAATTAAAACAAAATCTTTATTAAGTTTTGATGAAGATTCTGTCCTTGAGCTGTAAATCCAGGGCATTCCTCTCCTAGAAATCACTAGGAACGATGTCTATGATGTACCACAGACAGAATATTTTCTTAGATAATGAAATCACTGACAACTCTGGGTGCGAGTCAGAGCTGAACTTGTTCTACCTCTTCCCAGACTCCAAGTTCAGGAGCACATGGATGGCCTTGCATATGCAAGGATGAAGCCCAAGTTGCTCATGGCCAATAAAATGGACAGGTGCTTCCACAATGAACTTCATTTGTTCAGGAAACCTGAGATGCAGGCACAGCTACTACAGATGAGCTGTACCCTACCCCAAAATCCACCTGTCAGCCCTTTGGTAAGACCTCTCTTAACTCAAGGTGGGCACCTATGTATTTCCAGACACAGGTAAAGATATGGTAAAGCCATTTTACAAAGGAATTCAATTATTCTATAATCTAGAAGAGGGTGAGGCTGAAATGGGAAATGTAGTGGAAAACCAGTGAGAGGATGAGATGTGGATAAAAAAATGATTCTTCTGAAATAAGGCTTCCTCTGCCTGACAAAGAGAGCTGAGGGGACCTATTTCCTTTTGGTTTGTAACAAGAGACAGAGAAAAATACCCTGAAGCTGAAGGAAAACACTGACAAAAAGAAAAATTCCTGGAAAATTGGCCATTAATATATTTAAACTGGCAATTAGAAAAAAGTTCCATTGATTCAAGTCCCAGCTGGAGGTTAAAGAAGAGAGAAAAAAAAAAACCCTCTTAAAGACAAGAGCTTAACGCTGTCTGAGAGGAGGGTATGAGGTGCTGCTTTTTATTACAGACAACTTGACCCACAAGACTGATTCCAACCTCGTTCTGCTGTGTTTTCCAACACTGTCCTTGCTGTCATCATAGCAAGTGAAAATTGAGGGCACTCAGCACCGGCCAGTCCGATATTCGAGGGCAGCAAAGAACTCTAAGGCTCAATTTTGCTTTTCTCAATTGCTGAAAGTATTGGCTCAACAGAATCCGATGAGAGCCAGCTGGGCACGGCATCCCCTGGCCCTGTTTATTTCCTTCAGAAATTATTTCTCAGAAAACATGTTTCCATTTTACAGCGCAGTCCCAGGAAAGTCCTGGATCTGCTGTTTTACTTTTTTCACCTGCCCGTGCAAACACGTTTTAGCTGCTGATTACTCGGGCTGCAGTGGCTCCCTTTGGAAGGATTACAATGACAGCAGAAGAGGCTGGTGAAAACTGTGACAATTCCCTCTTCCCCCAGCTGATCTGGAGCTGCAAACGTTAATGTTAAAACGTACAAATGGCTCCGCATGCAATTTTAATATGATTATCATACGAGAAAAAGAAAGACCATCTGTGGAAGTAGGAGATCTTAATGGGAGATTTAATTGACTTCATTTATCCAAGGGGAGCTACACGTGTTTCACGGCCTCCAAACCAGTTAGGTTGACACCTTTGCTGTGCTAGAATTAATGGTTTGCTTGATGGAGGGTGCAGTACACCTGAGGGATTGTAGCTGTCATATCCCCCTCTGAGCAGGGAAAAGCAAAGTTATAAATCACCTTTATCACCAAGACGATGATTAAGGACAGAAAGTAGCATTTTAGCATGAGAAATGGGTGAGTGACTGGCGCAAGACCCAAAGGCCTCAGACCATAAAACAAATAACTGTGATTAAGCAGATCAAAAGTCTTTAAATTATCCAGGGCCATAAGGACCAAATTAAACCCCAAACCATTTAGGAAATGGGCTTCATAACATTTCTGGTTATGAGCATCTTGGCAGGTGTTCAGGAACCTCATTAGGAAATGGGAGAGAAAAATCCACTTTATTAAGACAAAAAGATCACATTATTTTGCATTTCCGTGTCAGAGGGAAAGACAGCAGCAGGGAGAACCACAGTTCTAGCTGAGCACAACCCATCCAGGCACAGCCGGCTGCCCAGAAAGGGCTCCAGTGTTTGTACATCCCGTTCTCCTCATCCACCTTAACATCACTTAACATTTTTTACTTCCTTTTCCTTTTGTCTTCCTTGCCATCATCTCTGCCAGGAGAAATTGGCAAGGGTTTTCTAATTAAACAGTGTTGCTAAATGCCTGTTTGTCCATATTCAAGCTGTTTCTGTGTAAGGGGGATAGAGGTAATTCCCAAGATCTTCTTTTTTTCCTGAAATTTTTAAATTAGCATTCAAATTTTCCAGAGGAAACCAGAAAGGTCAGGAACAGCTTGTTCATTGACCTCGTTCACCCAAAAGGAGATGCAAGAAAGACCGCCCTGCCTATGGATGTCTCCCAGTGGGGTATTTACTGTGATGCATCAATCAAAGAGAGAAAGCAGGTGATGATGGGTCTTCCCAGCATCCCTAAGAAATCCCGTGCCCTTGCCTACACTCCATTTAGTGTTTGTTATACAAGGACTTCTTTGCAAAAAAAAAGCAAAAGTAAAACTCTCACATATAAGTATATCTGTAAATATTAATGTGCAAATATACATGTATTATCTCAAAGAGCACAGCTGTTCTCCAGCAGCTTCCCTCAGCTCCAGTTACCAAATTCCCTTCTCTTACGTTACAAGAAAGGCAGAGAAATTTTGCAATCACTGATGACCTCTTTGGAGCTCCCCTTTCCAGAGGCACTGAGATGACAAGGTCTTCACTGGGACTGCTACAATTTATCCTGAGCTGTGAAAGCTGTAGAGGTGAAATAGCAACACAAGCGAGGCTTATACACCACTTCAATTCTTCAAACACTCTTGGAGAAGCAGGAGCAGCTTGGGAAGGCACAGATTTGCTCTTCAGAGCCAGAGCAAGTCATCTCAGTGCAGATGGAAGGAGGGAGGAGGATGGCACATTGATAGTTCTCACAGTGTTTAACCCAGACTGCATCCAGGCAGATGTTCTCTGAACCCCCATGGGACTGAACCCTTTGAAGCTACTTTTACACTGAGCAGCAGCTGGATTTTTTCACGTCCAGAGAAGGGAAGAGAGCTTGTGAAGGGTCTGGAGCACAAGTCTGATGAGAAAGAGCTGAAGAAACTGGGGGTGTTTAACCTAGAGGAAAAAAGACTCACGGGGAACCATATTGCTCTCCAGAGCTCCCTGACAGGAGGCTGTAGCCAGGTGAGGGATGGGTCTGTTTTCCCAGCTAACACGTGACAGAATGAGAGGAAATGGCCCCAAGTTCCTCCAGAGGAGGTTTAGTTTGGATGTTAGGAAAAACCTCTTCACTGAAAGGGCTGTCAGGCACTGGAACAGGCTGGCCAGGGCAATGGCTGGAATCACCATCCCTAGAAGTGTTCAAAAGATGTTTAGCTGTGGCACTGGGGGTCATGGTTTAGTGGTGAAAACGCTGCTGCTGGGTTAATGGTTGGACTCAATGATCTTAGAGGTCTTTTCTAACTTTAATGATTCTATGATTTTGTGTGAGCCCTCCAGCCCCGATGACCCAGGCTGGGTGACCCTGGTGACCTCTGAGTGGGCTGGGACACCCATCCAAGGTAAATTCTGTGAGAGGAGCACAGGGCATATCCAAGCCTTTCCCCAGCGTGACGGGGACACAGCTGAAATGCACAAGAGGCAGGACCCTGGGAAACCTTTGCCTGGACACCCGGAAATCAAACTTCAAGTCCAGCATCAGACCTTGGTGCAGCGCAGAAGTTTGAAGCATTTAAGCACAGACAAACCTTCTGCACCCAAATAAATATCAGTTTTAAATCATCTTTAAACAATGCAGCAGTCAAGGCTCACTCACAGCAACCATTCCACACAGGACTGCAGCAGAGAGGGGCCGTCCTGCTCTCACTTTAAACGCTGCCTCTCAATCTGCTTTTTTGAAAAACACTGCGAAATAGCTTCTGGTACCCAGATTGAAGTTTTTCTGTGTAGTACACTACCCTCTGCTGCTCACACGGGCTAATTACAATGCAGTGTTGAAATTACTGTGCTGCTGAGCTCTGTAGGGGAGACCTGGTGCTTGGTGTTAGTCCTGACACTAATCTTAAACTCACAAAGGGTGGGAATTATTAATTTCTACCATCAAAAGGAAGTGGTGGCTTGTCTGTTCGTGGTAAGTGGATTTATTTAGAAAGCATATCTGGATTCTATCTGAACTTCGGGATTTTTTCCTTACATCTACACTGAACCAGAATTTGTCCCGTGCAGGAATTAAGGCCAAAGACTTTCTGCAGCAGAATTTACTGGGAGGTTCGTGGAGCCACAAACATCAATACCTGCAAAATGTGTTTCCAAAGGGGATGTTCTGTCAGTCCACCCCTTCTGGTTCAGCACAGGACATGAAGCTCATCACATCAACTACCTAAAAACCAGCTTTATTCCAGCAAATAGTGAAGTGGTGATAGTTTAAGGACCACTGGCAATTGGCAATTCTGGATCACACCCTCATATATTTACTTGATTTAATTTGTCCATGGAGAGGCACACAGGGTCATTTATCCCACATCCCTTCCTGCTCCCTCTCAGTGCCTGGCACAGGCTGGAACCTCTGCTGCCTGCACCCTCACATGAGGGTGAGGGCAAAGGAAAGAGAAATATGGCATCACTGCTCCTTCTCAGGGAGGAAGGAGAGCTCCCATGCACATCTCCTCTGTGTTAGGACCTTCAGAGCATTCCACATCAGCCTCCTTTCACTTAAAAACGTCCCAGTCAGAGCAGCTTCATGCAAACGGGTGTTTCTGTGGAAGTTAATTGCTGGAATTGCTTCTCCATTTTCGCTGCCTGAACCAAACAGCACCAAACTCTGCTGCCTCTCGAGAGCTGCCCAAAGGCTTTTGACGGGGATGGGAGGGGTAAAAATAAACCCCAAAGCTGAGCCTAGTCTACCTGCAAGGCTTGGACTGACAATACAGGGTATGAAATCAGTGTACCAAGATCTTTTGACTGCTAAGTGCCTCTGAAGTCATTGCTCCCAACTACTCTGGGATGGATCATACACAGAGACCGAGGCAACTTGCTCGATTCAATACACTGAGGAATTCTTTAGAAGATGTGTCTGGTTTTCAGACCCATAAAACCTCAATGACTGTCTTTCTTATTGCTTTAGCTCCTGCCACAGGCCCAGAATCTATTCCCAATGAAGCGTTTTACTGGAATCTCCTTACTGGAAGGAGAAAGATAACTCTTCCTGGACTAAACAGCCATGCCAGAAGGTGAGATACACTTACTCCTCCTCTAATGATCCTCAAAAGTTTCCCTAGAAGCACAGATTCTGGAGAAGAAGGAGTTGAAGGAGGGGGACTTTCAGCTCAACTCATTATTGCAGCCACCCTTAGTTAGACCCATTTCTGAAAATCTTTGGTGAGGTGTGATTAACTCAATGCTCTGGGCAGAGTCCCCTTGAAGGCTGATGAGCTTTAAATGCACAGGCAGTGGAAATTTATTCTGCTTGCAAAGCCAGGTGTCTGCATAAGTCTTTGTTGATTCAGGACTGTGTTCACAAGAATAAAAGCAACTGAACCCACTACACTTTGTGTGATCCTGCTCAGAAGAAATTGTGAGGATTTTTCTTCTAAATGTCTTCAATTGGGCTGTAATCAGCTTTCATTCCTTCTGACTCTTTCATCCTGATTTCTGCACAACAGCCCAACATCTTGCAAATAACAATGTGAATAGAAACAAACTGTAAAGGCCCTGATGAAGTGTCTGGTATTTATTACTTGTGGGAATTGATTTCTTCTTAGTGCAATATTGACCGTTTTAGGAGGATTTTTTTTGTTGCAAGAGGTAGGAAAAATTTCAAGTTGGTGTCTCATTGGCTCTAGTGCCATTCTTCTACACAACTATGTTTTTTGTCTCACAAGATACCATCACTTAATGCATGCAAAAAAAGCAGGCAAAAATATTTATTTTAATTGAATGAACAGGAGGAAGATGATCTGACCCCTCAGCCCTCACATGAGAGGCATGAGATATTTGCCATGACAAGGATCAAAAGCATTCAGCCCACAACTGAAATGGCTCATGAAAAGTCTTAAAATGCAGCAGGACATGGTGCAAGGTCAGGCTCTCTTGTGGATTGGACCCTCGGGCAGTGTAACTCTATGTGGATTTGCCCAGGAATATTCAGAGTCCTCACACTGCGTTTTTTCTTCCATTCTGGAGACCAGGAATGAGTTCTCATCTTTGCCTGGACACTTCTTTTGCCTTTTGGGTATCATTCCTACTCAGTTGTTGGTTTAAAATGTAATGGCAAGCCATACGCAAACAGCCAGCAAGCTTTGCCTCCTTAGGAAGTCAGGCTAAATATTCAATTTACAAACCAAACACGGTCAAACTCTACCTTGACACTTCAGTAACTTATTAGTTTTGCCTTTGCAGGTGCTGAAGACAATAAAATTCCCAACATTGGAGTCCTAGTCAGATGCTGAGAAGCAGCCAAGCTCCTAAGGCTGGGGCACTGGAAATAATCTGTTTCCCTACCAAAACCAGAAGAAAGTTAGCAACCAATTTAAGTTTCAAGACAAGCTGCTCTCATGTGTGTTGTTCATTTATTTGTCTTTGCTAGATAGGTTTTTGCTTCCTCTCGGTCCTTAGCTTGTACAAGGCTGCCAAGGAGGAGAATGATGTGGTGTGGGGAGGAATTGGAAGGAGTCTCAGACAGCATAAAAGTGTTCGTTTTGGAGGCAGAGACAGAGAGGCTGAGTCAGGTCGACGCTGCCAAATCACAACAGTCAAACACACACTAAGATGACACTATAAAGAAAGTCATCAGCCCACCTAATCCAGGGACAAGCCCCAGCATAAATCAGGCTGCTCAGGCTCACTGTTGATGCTGTATTGATTGTGCCTTGTGGTTGCACTGCCTGAGAAGAATTTCAGATTTAACTGTGCCAGCTCTGCCACCCTCGGCCATCTGAGCTGCAGGTTCACGCGCCTGAAAATCCATCTGTAAAGAGAGAAACAATGTGCCAGCTGTCAGCAGACCACCCTGCAAAGGGCCAAGGAATCAGCCTGCCATAGCAATGATTGCCCTTCTAATAACCTCTTGTTTAAGGAAAAACTCAGACTATTGCAGCCATTTACCCTGGTGAGAGTCCTGGAAGGTTGACAACCCTTCCCACTCCCCATGAAACCCTTTAGCTCAGTCCCAGAGTGTGATTACTCAAGTCCTTCTGTAAGTCCCCGTAATTCAGGGGCTGCTGCTTCTCCTCACGGGTGGGCTGTGACCCACTGCTGACTGTTTCTGCTACTCATCCATCTGTGCAGGCTTCAGCCACTTCAGCAAAGCTCTTTGGAACAAAGTACACCCTTAGAGTGATTAAAAGGTAAACCATTAGTCATTTACTAATGATTCTAACTTCAGCTCCCAGAATATTTTTGGCTTTTTGACTAATGACTGAATTTCAGTTGGAGGATTAATTCTAGAGACGTACATCCATGCACTTCCACCTTCCTTCCACGAGAGTTTTTGAATCCTCCTTTGATCTCAAAACCTAAGTGATGATTTCCCTCCCATATGAGTAGAGCATGTCCCAGGACTAAGATATGAGAGCTATCCAAAAGTTAGAAGGAACAAGGTTGGAAACACCCAGGCATTTCAAGGCCACCAAGTCTCTGCACAGAGGGTGAGGACACTGATCTCTGCTCTGTGGTGACAGTGACAGGACCCGAGGGAATGGCCTGAAGTTGTGTCAGGGGAGCTTTAGGTTGGATATCAGGAAAAAGTTCTTCCCGCAGAGGGAGGTTGGGCACTGAAAAGGCTCCCCAGGGCAGTGGTCACAGCACCAAGCCTGACTGAGCTCAAGGAGTATTTGAACAATGCTCTCAGGCTCAGGGTGTGACTCCAGTGCAGGGGATGGCTGTGAACAAAGGGCTCAGGTGCACCAGGTCACAGCCACCTGTGGTGCTTTCAGAAGGTATCACTCCACAGCTCTCTGTTCCCCTGCCAAAGGGATAGGGCGCAAAGACAGAAGCAGCAACTTTTTGGGACATCTGCTTTAGGACACAGAGCTCACTTGTTGGGCACACACACTCTGTCATCAGGCCAAGTAACTGTTTCAAAGTCTGACCAACTTCTGCTGTTCAGTTGCTATCCATGGAAATTTGCCAGCTTGGGGGTTCTGTTTGGTTTTGGGTTTTTTGGTGGTGATGTTTTGTTGGGTTTTTTCCCCCCCCAGAGAAGTAATTCTAGCTGGGATGGTATTTCTTAAAAATTCACAATTATTTCCAGCTGTGCAATCTGTGAACATGTCATGGTACTTCAATATTAGCATATGCCTCTGTAAAATTTCTAATTAATATTAAATGTTTGGGTGTTGTTTATTTACAGAGCTCAGGAGCATGATGACAGACCCATTTAACTGCAGAACCACTAGTCGACAAGAAAATTCTTCATAATTAAAAGCCTTTTCCCCATCCAAACACCTGTTTCTCATCCTTTAATTTGTATCTCCATGCCGAACGCCGTCATGCTGAAATTCAGAAGTACAGCACTAAACAGCCACCTCTTCACTGGTCCTGTGCAAGCAGCTCCCTGTCTCAAAGGTCACTGTGGAGAAATAAAGAAAGGTCATGTGTCATGGAGGGAGAAGCAGGTGATCTGCAACATCTGGTGGCAGGGAAAGGCCACTGCAGTGAGAGTTTAGGAGGTTCCACAGAGTGGATTTTCGCACTCTGTTAAGATCCCTTTAGAGCACGAAGCCACGTGCATGCCGCTGAGAGCAGCACGCAGCTTTCCAAGATTCCAAGGACAGCCAGCAGCTCACAGATCTTGATTCAGGTTCTGATGCTTTGTACATCTCCAGCCAAACTGCATTTGGGAGAAAAACTTTCCCTTGCTGCAGTACTGGCTGCAACATCCTTATCCACACCGATTAACCTCCTGGAGTTCCTTCATCCCTCACTGCATCACTCCAGTGACAACTTCAGAAGGTGACTTAAACTTCAAGGGACTTGCTGTAATCTTGCCCACAGGGAACAGGGTTGGTGATGCCTCAAAATACTCACTCGAGCAGTAGCTGTGAGGTTATCACAGTTTCAATGAGTACAAAGTTTTAGATACTGACTTCATAGACTCATATGCGTATCAGTTCCAGATTTTCTATGCATTAAGTTAGGCCATGAAAGTATTTAGATCTCAAAGCAGAATCACCACAGCCACAGAAAAGTACTTGAGCATTGATAATTAGCAGGGAATTCGCAAATTCTCTTGTAGCTGGAGTGCTGGGCAAATCTACAGGAGCTGTCTGGAATTTTCCACGTGTAAGGGCCACAGACTTGAAGCTTTACCCTTTCATACAACAGCTTTTGCCACCACTCTTCACTGTGATCAGCAGCTACAGGAGCCATGCTGCCCTGGTTCACATTCTGTGATCCATATTTCTATCCTCCTGAAATCAGAGTTGTTATCCACACCATGGGACTTCTCAGGCTGTTAAGTGCTGTTTCTAATTCCTGTTTGCAAGATGAAGAGGCAAGACTCAGCAAATAGAGTTAAGGTGCAAAGGTCAAGTCGTACACATTTCTTCCTGTAGAGATTTATACTGGAAATGAGGTGTGTTCAGATAACAGAGCACCAGTGAAGTAGAGCCAGTGAAGAAAAAAAATCGAGTTTGATTTTAGACCTCAGTGTTAGGACTTCTCCTCTACTCAGCTTGACTCTGTGGCATAAAAGCACCTTGAAGTGATGGCGTAACAACATTTCTGCCAAGGGAAGATGCTGTTTGTGACTTTTTTTTTCCTGACTCCTTCAGATTTTACATTTTTCAGAGCCTGGAAACAGCTGAAGTGCTGTCGTTAGCAGTAAGCAGCCAAAGAAAAGGAAGGAGGAAAAAATGGAGCCATTCTTCTAACCATATGTCCGTTCCCCAGGTCTGTCTAGAGAGTGCAATTACCGATAGATAATCACTCAATTTAGAAATGTTAGACCCTGTAGGCAGCTTTCATGACTGAACACAAGGGATGTGCAGTATTAAATAGTTACTCTGCCTCAAGAGATAATTCTCAGTAACACTTAGTGGGTCAGAAATCATGACTGCAATCGAATTCAGGTTTTACATCTTGGTCCAATAAAAATATATCAGGTGCAGTTTAGAAGAGGAAAAAGAAACTTGCATACAAGCAAACATAAACCAGGAATTTTCTCTTCTCATCTTCCTGCCCATCTTTTTTAATGTTTGCCCTGCATTAGAGAAACAGAAGGCTGGGACCTTTTGCCTCTTTGCCATGTTGACTTTATGGCAGGTTGGGTCCTCCTCAAAGCTCAACCAGCTCCATGAGCAGAGGAGAGGGGGAAAGAAGCTCAACCTGCCCCCTTGGAAGCTTTCCCTATCCAGAGGTGTGTCCTCCTTCTTCCCAGGTACCTCCTTCCTGCCTCTTGGATGCAGTTGCCACAGCTGGAATGGAGCTACAGGGACATTGCTGGGAAGCCCTGGCAGCAGATGCAGAGCGGAGGAAAGGCCCAAGACTGGCCCTGCAGCTGAGCCAAGAAAGCTCGTGGCACAGATGACTTTCCTATTGAGGCATTCTAGCCAGGGAGGTTCCAGCTCCCAGTCCTGCTGAGACAGGGTGGAGCATGACCAGGAGCAAATCTTTGGTTTCCTGTCCCATTGGTCCATGCCTTTGTATCACAGGACTTTGGAGCAGGGCCAGCACCAGCACTGGGTGTCTGAGCCTCGGCCACTGCAAGGAGACCTTGCCATCAATTTATATCTTCAAGCCCCTCTAACACCAGCTCAGTAACCCTCTCTGGCTGTAAGAGCCAGCAGGATGGATTTTTACAAAGCGCCGAAAGACATTTCTGCAAACCAATTTAATTTCCTGAGATAGAAAGATACATAACTGCAAGGAAGAGCAGTTTCCCTTGCCCCCATCCAGGCAGCTTTATTTGTGTTCTGGATAGATCTGTGGCAATGCTCCTGACTAATGCACAAAGCACTCGGTGACCAGAGAGGGAGGCACCAGGCTACAAAACTAAAACCCCAAGTGTCCACTTTAACAAGTGACACTGCCACCCCAGAGCCATCATTACTGCTGCTTCTGAGAATGAAAATGGGCTGGCTACAAGCAGCAAAAAGAGAGCAAGGGCCTGCTCCCCAAGATGACAAAAAATAATCCCCCCTCAGTCTCCCACCAAGAGCCCCGAGAAGTTCAGCTGAAAGCTCTTAAGCTCAGAAAGCAAACACAAAGTTGGGTAAATCTTGGGAATACCAAGAACCATTCCTGGGATAATCCCACCTTGATCTTACAGACATCCAACTTGTTTTGGCCCAGATAAATCCCACGGAAGCACTCACACTGGCGTGCTGAGAGCCAAGCAATTTGAGCAGCATTTCACAGCCCCACACTCAGTGCTCTCAGTGGTCCTGCAGCACCAGGACTGCTCCAGCCAGAGTCAGAGGATTACACACACATTTCTCCTGCCCTGTGCCCTCCATCTCCTTCCAAAAGCCAAAGCAGATGGATCAATTTCAGCACTGATGTGTTAAAATACATCTAAAGGGTGGTGTGTTTCCTGCCTGGAAGGGCTTTCCTTTGAGGAATTTTATCAGCAGTTACGTGAGAAGCAAGCTTGGTGATCAGTATGGATAGAGATGTACAAATGACTTACCTTCAACAAATGTTATTTGGGCTCCTCTTGATAAGGCAGTAGGGTAAAAAGCCTTGAGATGTATTCATTGGATAAGTTGGGAATAAGTTTTTATCACAGAGACTATTTGATATCTACAATTCTTGGTTTGTTCACAAGTCAACCACTTTCAACTTGATGTAGTCAGAAATCAATGAGCAAGGTTAAAAATGACATTATAACTCAACATTTTTGTACCATAAATGTGACTGTAGTTATGCTAAATCAGTGGAATATGGTAGCCTGAAGTTACTGCCAAGTCCCAGCAAGAGTGGTTAATTCATGGATATTGCTTTACCTGGTTTAGAGGTAAAAGGGTTGTTAAGAACAACCCTCTGGAGCTGTTCCCCAAGGCTGTCATTCATCTTCCATCCAGCCTGCCAGGCTTCTGAGTGTGCTGAAAGAGACTTTGATTTGAGCAATAAAAACAGGTAGCTGGAATTTTGCTTATTTTGTTGCTGCGCAAGCACAGCTCCCCTGAAATGATTCCGTGTGTTTCAAAGCTATCAGCTTGGCAAACATGTCTTTAACTTCATGAAGGAAGTGGAACTGACTCGCTTCTCAAAAAAGCAGCACTCACTTCATTTTTTAACTTTTTATTACTGTTTATAAAAAGGCATTAATAGCAATTGCTATTAATAGACATGCAACCAATTTTGCAAGCACTTTATATTTACAGGGGCCTTGCCTCTTGTTCCTTGGTAAAAGTACCTCCCACAGGTCCCCGTGTATTTGGAAGCCATCTATCAGATGTGTCACTGGGTTAGGAAACACGAGGAAAAGCGGGAAGTCAGACACCACGACCTCATCAGCATCATGTGCCTTGAATGTGGTTTAAGTGTGATATAAACCCACCTCAAAGGGAGATCATTATGATAATTTGTTTTAATTTTTTTTTTTCTCAAACCTAATTTGAAATTACTCATTTGAGTTACACAGGGATAAAATTAAAATCTCTCTTTTCTCAACTACCATCGCTGTGCCCTTTGGAAGGGAGATTTTCCAGCTTGCTTGTGCAGATCAGTGAGATCTGTATGCACTTGGATGTTAAAAGAGGAGTGGGTTTATGCTTATTTGAGGGTTTCCATTAAAATCTCCCTTTGGGTTTTTGTGAAGGCCTTGCCATGTTGATTCTTCTGGAATAGCTGAGAAAATTTCTCTCTGAAATTAACTTTATATGAAAGATTACATGGCTCCACTGCTATGTGAAGTGAGGGTGACTGGATTATGCATCAGTCTGTTTCTGCTGGAAAACAGGATTTTGTCAAAAGAAATTTGCATTCTACAACAAAATCTTTTTTGGCAGTCACCTTTAAATCCTTTTTCAGCAGGAAAATTTCAAATAAAGCAAATATTTGAATCTACTTTGCCTTTCAAAGAACAGATTGCAGAGTGAAAGCAGAAGTGGAATGGAAACCAACTTTTTTAACAAAAAAGTACAGGTACATGTTCTTTTATTTTATTTTCCTTGGAGGGTTAGAAAATAAATAGCTGTATAATAAAATGAATTAAAGCAACATCAGTAGGGCTCCTGACATATTTCTTTAAAAGAAAAATGAAATATTGTTGTGTGTAGAGCTGCATTTATAGATTTTTCTTTTATTTTTGTTTTTTGTTATGATCATTTATTTTGAGAGAGAGGAGGGTTATTTGTATGGTTATGGCTTCTTACCAGGATTATGGTTCCCCATAAGGTGGTACTGCACCATTGTACAGGGCTCTCAATTATTTCAATAGGCTTTGATATAACTTTGAATTTCACAGGAAGGGACAGGGGAAGTGGGAATAGAAAACTTCAGCTGACTTTTTTTTCCCCTTTCAGCCCTCAGCTCCTGCTCACACATGTTTATAGCCACTTCCAAGGATGATAACTTCTTTGAAAGGGTTGCAATTTGAGCATTTTTATACACCCCAGGTGTATTGCATCTATATAACTCTTATTACCATATAACTCTTTCTAACTACAGAACTCCTTTAGGGAACATAATATTGTTTGCATTAACTCAGGAGCTCGGAGCCAGTCAGCAGGATCTGGGGCACCCCGTGCAGGGCACTGCACATGTCCACATCCTTCACTCCGGGATGAAACAGGCCCACGAGCCCTTTTCATTCCTCATAATGGCCAAATAGATTATAAAAACATTCCTCCGCAGGAGTGGCTCTGGAGATAAGAAATGTTCGTCAGGATTCAACGGGAGTGAATTTAATTTCAGCCAGCGCTATCTCTAACTTTGCTATTGTGCACCTGATGCCTTCTCACGCTTGGCTTTGCGGGGAATAACACAGCAAAATTCCTGGCGGTGGAAAAACCAATAGCAGGAGATGAGGGACCGAAATCTCCTGGCGCAGATGAATATTTATAGCTGCCACATGAACATCTATTTTCTTGGATTACACTAGAAGATGTGATAGCAACACTGAAGGAAATTACTTTATGAATTTAATGCTCCTATATTTCCTGTAGTGATTTCGTTCATCTAGGTTTGGTGGCATTTTATGTGAATGGTAAGCTCTGTTGCATCACTATTCTTATTACAGCTAATAATCATCATCATTGTAATTAATTGCCAATTTCCTCCTAAAAAATCTTCTGTGAAAACAACTGGGGAAAGATACAGTAACAATAGAAATACAGAGGCATTTAGGAATTGCTTAAGCAGTCCAACTGTCTAGGATCTTGTGCTAAGGGCTTCCTACAGCTCAAATATGTCTCTGACACACTTAATGGCTTTCTGCTCAGCACCAAAGGGATGAGATTACACTCAAATTAGGAATTTGAGTCCTTTTTCAGAAGGATACATAGTGAGAGAGCCTGTCTCAAGTGCCATGAAAGCCTCTCAAAGCTGCTCTGGTAGGGAAGAGAGGACTTGGCTGAGATGAAACAGAAGCTGATTTTGTGAGCACTGGACACAGATTTTTGTGAGTCTATCCACTTACCAGACTGTTAAAGGTGAAGCAAAGTGCAAACCCCCCCCCATCTGGAGTACAAAAGATGAAGAGACACAGACAGGCACAATTTAACAACCCAAAGTGGTACCTTGGTCTATCTGGGATGCACTGGGGCATGAGAGACTCCTGGACTAGGGACAAACCACACAGGACCTATGGAACTCCACGCCCTTCTGTCTAATTTGGGCATTTGGGAGATCTCAGGTACCACGTGGTCTCTCCTTTAAAGTCTCTGTACCCTCTGGGGAGCTTTCCTTGATCAGTATCTCCTCAATCCATGCCACAGCCAGACTCATCTCTCTCCCAGCTGGACAAAGTCAGTATCTGTAATCCCCATGCTCAGCACAAGCAAATAACACAGCACAGAACATTAACCAGGGTCAAAACGTCTCCCATATTGGGCCCTCTTGTTTTTATCACTAGATAAACAAAATAAGTGGTATCAACTAGAAATAATCTCTTTTAAAACATTATGCTGAGAGGTGTCTTTGAAGAGGTCTGGAGTCCACAGGCATTCTCAAAATTCAGTAAAATCAACGAGTTCTTCAAATGTTCTTGCCTTAACTGAAAAAGTCAATTAAGCCTCCTTTCCACTTAAAGACACCATGGAATTGGGGTTGTGTTTAACCTGCTCCATCCCATGATAGAGCAGGAAACTGCAGCACCGCAGGAGAGCAAACACTTGGAGTCGGTGGTCTCACTGCCAAGAAAAGAAAAAGTCTTGAAAGAATGAGACACAGGGTCCCAAGAAAGTGATTTTGAGTTTAATACATGAAGAAGCAGCAGGAAGGGGCTCTGATTATTGTCTGGCTGCCAGCAGGTCAGGCTGGGCAACCCAAATTAGGTATCAGAGGGAAGTCATGGACAGAGTCTGGGCCCCCCAAAGGCTTCACTGGGCTCACCATGAAACAGCCAGGTGTCCCCATGTTTTCAGGTACAAGAAAAGCACTGGTCACCATCCAGCACTTGGGAGAGGTGTCCCTGCCTAGGAATGGTCCCCCTGTGCCAGTGTCTTTCCTTCTCCAGTAGTGTTTCAGACAGTGACCAGTCACATCACCATCTTGCCTGGCCCCCAGGCCACCCTCCCAGTCTCATCCATGACCTTCCTCAGCTGGCTTTCCTCCCGCCTCAGTGGCTGTGTTCTCTGAGACAGGAGCACATTTCAGACATGCTTGTGGGGAGACTGAATTACCACGACTTTACTCCAGGAACACGCAGACACCCTGCAGGATTTACAGCCCCATTTCTCGAGGCACCACACAGATGGGTTTGAAGAGACAGTCCCTTTCCTGAGCTGGGTATAGATGAAGCAAAAAAAAAAAAAAAAAAAAACCAAAAAAAAAAACANAAAAAAACCAAAAAAGAAAACAAAAACCCCAAAAAATCAACCTAAGAAATTTATTAGAGTTACTCAGCAGCAGAGTAAGGGAAAATAGTGCCAGTCTTGAGCTTGGTGTTCTGCCCAGACCATTTTACCATTCCTGTCTTTTAATACATTTAACTTTCGCTTTCACTGGCATTTTGTTGAAACAAACGTTATGGTCCATAACATCAATGGTGCTAAATACGACAATTAATCACAGTCAGCCGCCAAGTTTCCACTGAGTTCAAGCATTTAAGTCACAATTAGCAGACACAACATTTCAGGATCTCAGTTTAGTCAAAACATGGAAATGCTGAACCATATTTGATCTATGACATTGGCAGAGATGCAGCCAGCCCGTTATTGTACAGCTGTATTCATCATAATTTATCTGGTCTCTATCAAACTCTGCTGTGTTCACCAGGCCATGAAGGAAAGGACTATAAGTAATCCTTGAATCTGCAGAGATGATGGTTAAAGCCTAGTTTGCCCAGCAAATTTTGCTGTCCTGTTTCGTACACTCACAGCCAGAAAAGTTCCTAAGAATAAGCACTTTAGGACCAAAAAGATCAATTTTTGCAGTAACAGGCTCCAGTAGTGCCAGACCAGCTGTACATTCAGCTCCCGAAGATGCTGCCAAAGAAACAGCAACCAGCTCCAGAGCAACGAGGGGCTCACCCACAGCATTCTTACAGGGGACACATTGCTCTGCTATTTACACCATTCTTCACTAGCAGAGCAAACAGCCACTAAACACCAAAAAAAAAAAGGAGAAAAAAAATACCTTTAAGTGTCAGGGAGAACTCTTCCTTCTCTTACCTCAGCCCCTGCATGGCCAATATAACATTTCAGAGAAGGGCTGCTAGGGGACAGAGAGGATATTTGGGAGATGTCAGTGGGCGGTGGAATAACTGCTGAGGGCTCAGACTCAAATCAGCTCACCAGCGAATCAGAGCTCCTTCAAAATCAGATGCAGGTGCAGCTGAAAGACTGGCACAGGTGAAGCAGACAGGGCTAAAACTGCCCATTCAGATGCACATCCTGCTTGAGCTTCCAGCCTGAAGGATACTACTGGAATTATAGGTGTTACACACTTGACATGGCAACCGAAAAAAAAGGATCTATGAACTGACTATTCTCATGAAGTACAACTCATGAAAAGAAGCATTTCCCCTCTCCCTCAGAAGAAACCCACAAAAAAATAAACAAAAAAAAGCTTAATTGTTGAAAGGAGAGAATCAAAAAGACAAATTTAAAAATCAAAAATTTTTTAAAAGACTGGTTCATTGTCTGGCAGCCACTGATGAATGGCAGGGAGGAAGAAGAAGAGGAAGAATTAACCCCAAAGCATCCGTGAGAACGCGCCCAGTGAGACTGAAGCGTTGCTTACAAATGAGCAGCACTTAAAGGCTCATAACTGCACTGCACAGAGCAGATCCTGGGGGGCAAATTTATCCATTTATCCATCTCCCCATCCTCATGGGCTGAGCCTTCCCACTCCTCTGTCCATGAGGTGTGAGCAAGGCCATGAACAAGAGGCAAAGCCAGGACTGCTGGGTCTCTTTCCCCTCGGTGCCCCACGATCCAGCCCAAAGAGGCAGCACAGCTCCGTGCTTGGCTACTCCAATGGGGCTGCCCAGCCAACCACCCCCGTCCACCTGCACCCACCTCCTGAAAGGAAAACAGATCACGAATCCAAGCCATCCATCGCTCCGTATGGCAGCTGTGCTCCAGATGTTTGCTCCTGGTGTGGGCCTGCCCTGCCCCTGTGCCACGCTGAGCAGGAAGATGTCTGCAGCCCGAGCCCAGCCTGCTCTGTGTCCATCAACATCCTCCGCCTCTGAGCTCTGCCCTCCCCTGCTGGGCACGAGCCATCTGGACTCTGACACCTTCACGGCGTTGACTTGGATGTCTCCGAGCTCTCAGAGTGACGGATGCCTTGCCCAAGTCTCCACATGTCACCAAAGTGACCTACTTTCCCCACTTGCCTGGTTTAAGTCTTGTAAAGAGGTTGCACAGGGCCTATTTCTGGCTTGGCAAACGCGTGCTCATCCCCACAGTGGACTTTTTTAACCGATTGTGCTTCAGATGATTTATAGGTTTGCAAGAGCCAAAGTCAAATCACATCCCTGGGTTATTTTTGTATTATTATTCATTAAGCTCATTCAAAGCTCGATGCAAAGGGCATCTGTACACAGTTGGGGAAGAGCTGGGACCCCCACTGTAATAAATGAGTCATAGCTCAGTGAAGAAGGAAAAACTTACTATGTCAGCAGGAAGAATGCACATGGCAGAGCCTAGAGAGAAAAATAAAACAGGGTTAAGGGAATAGAAATACAAGGAAATCCTAAGGGAAACAGAGAGACCAAAATATACAAGCAGAAAGAGTGTCAGATGGACTTGTATAAGGAATTGCTTGCATGAATCTTTTCAAAAGCTCCAGGTGCTTCAGAATGAGAGAAAATCATTCCGTTTGTAGAACTACTTTGCACCTCCCTTCCTACCAAGCTTACTTCTCAAACTGGATGTCCAGGTGCAGAAGAGATGGTGCAAGGACTCCCAAATTGAATCAGCCTTGTAGACTTCGATCCATGAATAAACTTACCAAGTCAGGGAGTTATTTTCTAGGAGGTGTTTGGCTCAGAGCAGCCTGGATGGCAGGTGGGGCAGGTAAAGGCCAGTCCACAACCCTACTGCCATTGCTCTCCAAGGAGAGAGCAAGAATCCAGGTAGGAGAATTCACAGCACTTGGGAAAGCAAGCAGGAATATTTTCATACTCTTGCTGCACTGCCTGTAATGCATTTTTGGTCCTTAAGGACAAAATTTTCTCTTGCACTGGGCAGTATCAGCCTTTCCTGAACTATCTGGAACTTCTGCCTGATGTTTTGTTAGAAAAGTACAAAGTGGCCTTAACTTTGTGTGAGCTGAATCAGAGCTGGGCTACATCAGTGTCTCTGCAGGGGGATTCAGGGGAATATCTGTTCCACAGGGGCTGCCAAATCAGAGCTAGCCCTAACAGCTCCAAGGATGAAGGCTGGTAACCTGCACAGCTGGCACTCTCACACTGCTGCTCACAGAAGGAAAGATTTCTTCCCAGGATAGACCAAAGCTTCCTAACTCAGATGCCAAAAGTTCATCTGCCTCTCAGGCAGGGCTCAGCTGGAGGTCGTTCAGATTCATTAAAATAACAAGGTGTTAAAACCACCACTGGCTCCAAGCCTGTTAAAAAATTATTCTTGGTCTCACCTGTATCAACCTTTGCAGCTGGCTCCTTCCCCACCAACTGTACCCAAACCCAGGCAACTCTACCAGCCCTCCTGCTGTCCCCTTCCCATGTGATGACAATACTTTTGGTAAAAGTGTCAGTTCTTTTAATTCACTGTGCTTTTCTCAAGAAAATCTCCTGGCTGATTTTTTTTCCAGGTACTTCTGTATTTGTTCTGAGGTGTTTGCTTTCATCACTTTAAAATGTGTTTCATTAGGAGGCTCCTTGCCCTAGTGTGGCTAGAAAAGTCTGAGTGACAGACTCACCTCTTACAGCATCATTTGTATGCATTTCTTTCAGCAGAAGTTTTTTCATGGGGCTGATTATTTTAATTTTCCTTCCCTGAACTCATCTTATTGCTGAGGTTTTTCATGGAGCTGCCAAAATTACCAATAGAGGCTTTTCCCCCACATGGTGGCTGATGCTGCAAAGCCCATCACTCCACGTGGAAAGCAGGAATGGTTCTATCCGGAGCAGGGAGCCCCATGGATCAGCACCTGGCTCCGTAAATGAAGCAGTTTTGAATTTAACACCTCAGCTCTTTTGCTATGATTATGGTTGTAATCCTTCACAAGTACCTCCAAGTGGCACTTGCTCCCATTCAAATGAATAATCTCCTGCAGGGACTGCCAGGAACATGTGGCGGGAGGGAGAGAAAAGGAGGGATAAAAGAAGGATATAACTGAAAGGAAAGAGAATGCAGCAGATCTTCTGCTTCTTTGTCTCCCTCCTTCCCTTGTTTTCCCTCTCAGAATTATAATTATGGCTCAAAAAGTGCAGGTCGTTCACAGAAAATGCTGGAAGAGTTGCACCAGCAAAGGTGATGAGGGATCCCCGGAAGATGGAGTATGGGATTGCTACTCATGGACTTGATGATCCCTGTGGGTCCCTTCCAACTCAGGATATTCTAGGAGTGAAGGACCCTTCAATGCCATGAAGCTGTGGTTCGTGCTACCTTCCACATCATGCTGCTTTATCTTCTTGCTCCTTCTTAAATCTTAATGCCAATCCAGTCTGAAGCCTTTTAATTTATCACTTATGTCTTCCTGAGGTGTGTAAATGAAAGAGAAGCCAAGAAATTCACTGGACATGTTTTGCCACCTTCAGAGAGTCTAGGAAGCAAAACTGATTATGAAGCAGAAGCACAGCTTTCATATTAACCACAATGGGCAAGAGCAGTAGGATTTCCTTTCCTTTCCTTTTGACACAGCCTGAAGAGGAGTCACCCCACCTCGAGACCAGGCAACAGGTAAAGAAACCAAGCCCTACCAAAGTAAAATGTTCAAGTGTCCATGTAGACAAAGAGCTTAAAATACCCAAACTCTGCTGGGGGTGCTGCAGAATCAGGCTGCAAACAGGAAACTGAAGTGTGGGATTACAGTGTGGATACAGAGCAAAAAGCAGCTTCATGTTCAAATAACAAAGTTCTGAAAAAAAGATGCTGCTGCCTGCCTGGGTTTGCTGCAGTGACCTTGTTGCTGACCCTGCTCTGAGCAGGAGACTGAGCCAGAGGCCTCCTGAGGTCCTTCCCCCACTTGCATTATCCTGTGATCCCTCAGCCACTCACCTCCTGCCACCCAGGTTGTGTACTTAGCTTGAGTTTCCCTGAGGTACAGTGTTCAAAGGCTTTGGTCAAAGCCCTTGCAGAACAGTGATCCATGGTACAAATCACTATTTTGAATGTTTTGCAGGCACACACCAAACCAAGCACACATTAGGAGCGAGCCCTGGGATGATCTAACCAGGTCTGCAGGATAAAAATGACGTAACCTGTGTAGGTGTTGAAAGCCAGAAAGAACCATCATGGCCATTGAGTGTGACCTCCTGAACACACAGATAAAAGTGTTTTAGCCAATGTTCCACACCAAACATTTCTTTGCCATGACCACTTTGCCCATAAATGCAGAAGCATTGCAAACACCTTCAGAACTGAGATTCCTGGAGGTCTTAAGGCTGGATTTTACTTCTCCAGTCAGGAAAAGACACACATAAAACAACTGAATAAGATAGAAATGTTCCCAAAAGGAATGCTAGCAAGCTGCTACTCTCATCCTCTCTTCAATCACCTGGTTTGTTTAGTGACATGAAACAGTTTCCCTGGGAAGAGTCCAGCCTGTGCAGTCCTTGAAAAATCTCCACAAACCTGAATTCTTGGGATACTCAGTGCTGGGTATTTCTCCAGCCACATGGGCACAGGGTGTTTTATCACAGAATCATAATATCATATCACATTGGGCTGGAAGAGACCTTAAAGATTACCTGATTCCAACCCTCCTGCCATGGGCAGGGACACCTCCCACTAGACCAGGTGACTTCAAGTTTTCATCCAGCCTTTGGATGAGACTTGAAGATCTGGCTGATCTTTAAGGTCCCTTCCAACCCAAACCATTCTCTGGTCCTGTGAACCACCTGGAAACCATCTCTTGCCACCTTGTAACCCCCAGACCTGAGGCAGCTCACATCGATTGCAGAGGTTTGGTCAGGAACGTAACTTTTCCATTTCTTCCTTGTTCAGAACTTCCCTGAAAGCTTTGGCCACGTTGCTTAACAGCTTCAAAGATGGGAACCTGCTGCAAGGCAGAAGGGTCCTCAAAACTCCAGCTCTTAATCCCTCTAAAGAATTGTCTCCTTTCTTATGCCTTTGCAAAGGGAACTGCTCAGAAGGACTTTATGGCTGTCCTGTCTCCAGAGGATGCAGAGTTCCCTTCAGTTCAGTTTCTGAGATCTCAGGTTGCAGGCAGGTCAGGTTTTCAGGTTTTCTCCACAGCCTTGGGGTACAAGCTCCCAAAGTGCCCCTCCAAATGGAGACACAGCCATTGCAATGGGCTGGCAGCCTCCCAGGGACACTTCTGGGTTCCAGCCTCTGGAGCTGGGCACTTATGGAGTGGAATTAAATTACAAGGCACGCAACAAGAACTTGTGAGTTGGCACCAGGGCTTTTGGTCTAAACTTTCAGCTGAGTTCCTCTAACCCAAGGCATCTTCGAGCTTCTGCATGACTGGCATCCAGGAGATCCTCATAGTCAAGGGGAATGAAACAAACCCCAGCTCATTACAACTATCCTCTGAAAAAAAAGAAACATAGTTTGAAGCTGTAAATCCCAGCACTCAGACTCTAACAACATAAAAACAATCTATCCAGCAGAAGATGTTCTCCCCATCCTGCAAGGATTATTCACACATTAAATCAGAACTGACAACGCAATCTTTTCAGCTGAGCTGTTCTCATCCTTCTTTTTTTGTCGTGATGAAATAATTCCCCTTTTTAACGGCTTCCAAATGTTCCCACGGATGCATTATTGAAGTGACAATTCAGACTCCGGGAGGATGATGTGTTTGGGGTTTTTTTCAAAGCAGTAAATAGACGGGATGTTAATGAATTGGAGAAGTATTAAATATTTGTTTTGCAAAAAGAAATGGTTTTTAACTCTATAAACTGCTGCAACAACTATTGATTGTATTTCCACCCCAACAAGGCAGGCAGGCAGGGGCTGATTTATGACAGCAACCCACCCTAACTATCTAACCAGATTTAATATAGTTGCCATCCCATGACACAATGATGGATACTTTGGTGGCAATCTAGAAAGTAATTTGCAAGGAGTAACAGCTCGTTCTTCAGGCATCAGCCATAAAGCTGTCACAGGAGGGTCCCCAGCCCTGTCTGTGGGACAGTGATGTAGTGAGGACAACTGCAAAGCCTCATGGGCTGGGGGGAGAATGGAGAATCTCAAATTTATGGATACGAGCGTTTTCACGAGACTGTGTTGTTACTGGGTTTATTTAACCATAAACCAAAGGTAACAACATCTCCATAAGAATATGCAGTGTTTACCAAAACCTCACTTTTCATTGTCTGACAAAAAATTCAAAGGGCCCCTTACTGTGGTGTTTAGTCGTCTGGAGAGAGCTGGAAACAGCTTTCCATCTGGGAAACCAGAGGCAAGGTTCAGGAGAGAAGAGGAGGGTGGAGTTCCTCAAGGAAGAACACCCACATCCACAGGCTGCTGGGATGCAAAACATTGTGCAGGACATGCCCTGAGGTACCTCCATAGCTTTGCAGGTCCAGCCACCACCCTCACTCTTGGGCTGGCAGGGCTAGAAAGAAGCTCCAGATAGGTTGGAAATTAGGAAAAATTTCTGCACAGAAAAGGTGCTCAGTTATTACAACAGGCTGCCCAGGGCAATGGTGGAATCACCATCCCTGGAAGTGTTCAAAAGCCATGTAGAGGTGATGCTTAGGGACATGGTTTAGTGGGGACCTGGCAGCACTGGGTTAAGACCTGGAACTGATGGTCTTGGAGGCCTTTTCCGACCTTAATGATTCTGTGATTCCCTCTGGAGGAGAAGCCTGTTTTCTACCCAGTCCTCATTAAGTGCTTCACACAAGATAATTTCTACCATTTATCATAAGCAGAGCTAATAAACACCTTGACAAGCAATTTCTTTTCTGTGCTTCAATGCAGGTTAAATGGTTGAACAGTAAATACAGACAAGACCCCACCCCTCCACCATTCCCCTGCTGCCAGCTCTCTTCTGCATCTGGCACTCTCCCACACCCCCATTTTATGGGGTTTGAGGATTTTCTTTCATTTTTGCCATTGCTATGTCACGCCCATTTAAGGTACACTGGCTTCCCCACCAAATCTCAAAACCTGATCCACAGGAGCACTGATAACCCAGAGGTGCTCCAAGCAAACTTCAAGCTGGAAAGCAAAGAGGACAGGAGGATTGCAGGTTCTTCAGCCTGAGTGACTAACACCACAGCAGGTTTCCCTAGGGAAAAAAAACCACGTTTGAAACCTCTAAGGATGCCTTATTTGTCAGTAGGAATAAAAAAATGAACAACAATAACCCCTAAAGTTAACCACAGAAAACAGCCCCTGCTGGAAACAAGCTGAGCATATTTTCTTTAGTTGACTAATTCTTGTTTATTCTTTTAAGGCTGATGCTATAAAATTCACAATCCAATTACAATTTCCAGGCTGAAAGAATGGCTTCTAATTATATTGTTTTCCATCATTGCACGAAAGAGAGGATTAATGCTGTATGATTTCATTCCCTGTACAAAATCAGAATCTCGGTGTTCTCAAGTGTTTTTATAAAAGACACATTAAATAAATTATTAACTGTGTTTTTGCGACAGAAATGGGCTGTACCATAAATAGGACAAATTGAAAAATACAGATTTGCTGCTGCGTTTCAATGCATCCGAAATGAGGATGATACAGCGCATACTGAGCAAAATGGTATTAATTTAAAATTGAAAGGAAAGCTCCGGTGACTTTTTGAAGTGTGGGAGTAGCAACATGACTTCCAACATGACTTTGGTCACTTGGCCAAGGGGAGGGAGCTTGCAGCTCCAGGCAGAGCCAGCCAAGCTCTCCTGCAAGTGTAGTGGGTGTCCAAGTTTCTGCTCTAACCAGGAGAGGTCAGTGATCAAACACGTCCACGTGACTATTTCAGAGGTTCTGCTGTCCTTGCCTTGTTTCTTATGGGTTGTCCAAGCCCTGGATTCCACCACATGTCTAAACTTTGGGATATGGATATGGATCTTTCCCCAAATTCCACGTTTCAGCACAGGGCTCAGCCTCAGTCTAGGCTAGCATCTGTGGGCTTTGGCTGGATTTACATCCAAGTCATCGACACTCTGGGGAAGAAAAAAAATTTAGTGCCTGTCTTGAACAAACGTAACAGTTGCCTACAGAAAGATAAATAAAATACACTCGGTTAAATGACTGAAATGATTGGAGGCTAAATCTCCTGCCTATTGCTTCTCCTCCTTGCAGCTAGGGCTCCAGTCAGTAATCAGACTTGCAGTCTGAAAGCAAAACAAGGAAAGGGTGACCTTGAGCAAGACACCGTCCTTCAGGGCACAAATCCTTCAGAGACACTTTCACCTGCGGGTGCATGCACACATCTGGCTCCACACACACAGCAGCTGTTCCCAGACACAGCTCCTGGCCCACAAGAGCCCTGGCAGCCTCCTCCATGCAAGGGCTGGCACTTCAGACCTTGAATCGTGGAATCACAGAATGGTTTGGGTTGGAAGGGACCTCAGAAGATCATCCAGTTCCAGCCGCCCTGCCATGGGTAGGGACACCCCACGAGACTGGGTTGGTTCCACTAAACCAAACTGGTCTCGTGCCCAGCTGGCACTGGGAGGAGCAGGACTGGTCCCAGCCCTGATGGCACAGCTGACGCAATGCCCGGCAGGTTACAGAGCCTGGTGGGCACAGCAGCACGGAGGATGCTTCTCTTCCAAGGAGCAAACAACTGGATAAAAGAAAAAAAGAGCAAAGTCAGAGCTGTTAAACCCTTGAAGAAACAGTCTAAGCCACTTCTTGCTTGTTTCAAAATGAAGACAGGTATTTCTCTAAGGCAGGTCCCATTTGACTGCCAAACCCACACAGTTCAGACAACACATGCCACCATGAAAAAGAAGAAATTTCAACATCACGAGCGTAGTGAGGACACCATGAGGAAACCAGGCAGGTTCTTTAACACTTCCCTCCAACTCACATAAAAGGATATGATCATAAATCAATCTAACACCCAGAAAGAATAAAGTAGCAGTGGTTTGTTTCCATCTTCTATTTCTCCAGCACACTTTGAGCCCAAGTTCAGAGCAGGAACCAAACCCATGTTTTGGAGTCAAAACCTGCCACCTAGAGAGCAAAACAGCAAATGGAAAGGAACAGGTTTGGAGGCTGGTGGGGTTTTTTAAAGCAACTATGTCGTAACGTTACAGATGTGCTGGAAACTATAAATTTGCTGTGCTGTCTTTTACAGCAATGAAACAGGTTTTAAGAGACCCTCAATTATGTATCTGCACAGCACAGACATCGTTACAGGATACTGCTCCTGCTCCCAGCACAAACACTGCTCTGTGTGGTTACTCATTACAGCACAGGAACACGGGTTTACTCCCAGCCCTATAAATTTATGTGGTTTGTGCAAACAGAGAGCCATCTCTTGCCTGTTCTTTTGTAATCATGGAACTGCTGCAGAAAGCAAGTCAGATTTAATGAAGGTTTTTGGATGCTCTGAGTGGCAGTGAATTGCCTGGGTCTGAGTCCTGTGAGTGAGCTATGGATGGTCAGCAGGTCCAACAAATATCAGGGGGGACCTGGAACCATCAAGAAAATCTCCCCCCAAAAAAACCCAAACCAAAACAAAAAAAAACCCCACCCAACAAAAAAACCCAAACAACACACCATGCACACAAAACAAACAAACAAACAAACAAACAAACAAACAAACAAACACAATACAACTCTGGTGCAATTCTGAGCAAGTTCCCCGAGGTTTTTAACTTCAGCAAAACTCTCAGATTTCCACTTCTAGGAAAATATCCTGTTTGCACCTCAAGTTCAAATGGGACAAGCTGACAAATGCCTTTAGAAAATTGGAAGTGTTTCAGCATTTCTGAGTCATGAAATTTTCCAAAATTGCCAAAATTGGTTTCAGGTCAATTAAACACTAAATCAAACTCACAGAGATACAAGGAGAGGGGACATCCTGAAGTAACCTCTCCCTAAAAATGGCATCTAACAGGTTTTAATTCCTGTATCACGGTCACAGGCTCCATGTTTCATCATACAGCCCAGGCAGGAAAGGAGGAAGAGGCAGATAATTTCAGGGTTGTGCATCATTTACCCTACACTGTGAAACACCTTAGCCCCACCATTCACTTCTATCAGCCCTCTGTGACAGGTCCTCAGAGCCTTGGGCTGCACAGAGCAAAGGCTGGATGCAAATCCAACAGCAATTCCCAAACATGCTCTTGCCTGTAGCCTTAACTACAGACCAACTGCACCACCCTGTGCTGGGGTATAATCTCTGATAGAGAAGTACAGTTTTAACCCCTTATTAAATAACTCAGGAAAAACAATTCTATAACAATATGGCCAGCAGTACAAACCCCTTTTATTTGCTACTGGAGTGCTGCAAGTTGATGTCCAAGACTGGTTTTTTGTTTTGGTGTTAAAATTTCTGTGGAAAACATCAAACCCGGACTCTTCCCTCTTCACCAGCTATTTCTAGCCATCCCAAAGCTAGAGGCTGTCTCAGCACTCCCAGCCCTGTACAGATGCTCCAGGAGGAACAGCCCACTGTGTAAAACACTTGGAATCTGCTGCTGCCAGGTATCCACAGCAGCACAGCTCCTTCTGCCACCTTCCAAAATCACCTGCAGGCTCCTGCCCATGGTATCATACAACTCTTCCTAGGAAAAGCTGTCATCTAATCCTGACCAGCAACAGGCAGCAGGAAAGGGAAGGTGAAGGTGATGGTAAACTGAGCAAATGATTATGTTGGTGCACAAGATTTAATTCTCCAGATCACAAAATTAAGACTTTGTTCTTTGGCCATCACAAGTTGCCACTGCTTTGAACCCAACAGCACAGAAGTCAGAGGCTCTTCTTGAAACCCCTCGAAATGTGTCTCTTTCTGGCATTTTCTGGCCCAATTGGCACTGACACCTGGCTGCTACCAGGGGATCCAATCACTAGAAAGTATTAGGGATCATCCAAAACCAAATATTGTCCAGTAAGGGAAAAAAACACCCAAGGGGTCTACATCCCTCTCTCTTTGTTGAAGAAAATCAGCGTGGCAATAAATTTCCCTGACCAAAATGAACTTCCAGAATTCAGCTCTCAAAAGTGGAAGTGACTTACAGATTGACGCCATTGTCAAGTGTAGATCAAGAAACACAAAAAGGACTGTTTCATAAAATGTTATGGGAACACCAACACTGGCAGTGTTTCTCTTGCACATAAAAACTACTTGTGTTACACCACATTATAGTTATATAGGTTAACTACTAAGTCATAAAGTAGCAACAGCTTTTAAAGCTCAACACTAATTTAAGTTTTGCCTTTTAAAAAAAGTAAATAAACAATTTTTCCAGATCAGATTACTCAAAATATTTATCCACAAGAACATATGGTACTAAACAGATGTATGTTTTTCCAAAGAGATGCTGTCAATAATTAGCTGGTATTTGTCAAGCACACATTTTTAGGCAGCAAGAGAAAACTGTGCAGTTTTCTATCAGAGAAGGTCGGGGTCCCTCCCCATCCTGAGGTGACATCAGTTCCAGGTTAGCACAAACTGCTGCCCAGGCTGGAGCAGATCCAGGGAGCTGCTGAGGAGCAGCACTGGACACTGCTGCAAACCTGAGAACCAGAGGTGAATTGTTACACCTATCCTCAGATTTCAAGATAGAAGGAAATGTTTTCTCAGGGTGCAGCAATCATTGGAGTTTATGGCTGTCTTCTAAAATAGCTGGTGCCTCTAAAAGAGTTTCCAAGGAGCAATCCCTAGCAGGAAACTCCCTCCACCTCAGTTGTCTTGCAAGAGCATCTGTTATAGGGATGAAATTCAGGCAGTTCACCATGGAGCATTGCCCATCCCAAAGGGCACCAGCACAGCACTACCATGTTACTCTGATTATCAGGCTCCTAAGAAGACTGGCTGCAATTCCCTGACACTCACTGCTGAGGAATTGCACTCTGGCCCAGACTGAGACAATTTAGCACTGCTATTTCTCTAAAGGGCACCCGTCGGTCTTTTTGCTCCAGATTAAAACAGGCACCACCAGAAAACCGAGCAGATGTAGTAAAAAAACCCTTATCTATTGTCACAGGCTTTATCAAATGATCTACTGCTCAGTCCTGCTTTCAGCTGTCCAGTGACAACGTGCCAGGTTCATTTCAGTAAATCATTCCAAGGTGAACAATGCAGCACCTGGTCTCTGTGTCCCAAGGCCTGCATCACCTGGCTGCTGCCAGACCATACATCAGGTGCATTAATACACCTTCAATGTGCAGATAGGACCTGTCCCTTATGCACTTCATCAGGGCTTAGCTGTAGGAGCTGCAAATGTCAGTACTGACACACCTCCTTGCTTCAGGAAGAGAAATTCCACAGGGATTTATTTGAGTAGGAAAACTAAGAACAGTTTAAAATAAATAACGACACGAGTTTTCATAACAGCACCTTTATGGAACACAAGGTCAGCTTTAAACAAGTGCCAGGTTACATGAACTTTCAGTCCTCTACATAAAGCAATCTGGGGTTTTGTCCATCCTGATAAAACTTGCAACATTTATAGGCACAATACTTGGGCTATATCCACAGTAAAAAAAAGGGGGTTTCCATTACAGTGCTGGGAGTGGTTAACAAGAAAGTTACCTTAATGTGTTCTTTTCTAGAGAATAATACTTCTCCTCCACTACGTCCCACTGTTACTTGGATTTCAGAACACAAGCGGTGCAATGCTAGTTACGACGAAGTGGAAATCAGGGTAATGTAAGCTAAAGACCAAATCATCTTCGTAGTTACAGACAATTTTGAATAGATAGTTTGCATGTGAAATTATATTAATTTTTATCAATAATAATTCCATCTCTATACACAACAGAATTCCTTGCCAGTAGAGGACTGCACTGTGCATGGCTAATCAGCCTTGAAGAGAAAGTCTGGACCTCAGGCATATCCAGCTACGTGGATCAACACCAATCCCTTCAGATCCAGCAGCTTTGGTTTAAAGGACGGAAACTTTGGCCTATTGTTCAAAGGTACTGGCCAGCAACGAACGAGCAGGACTGGACGTCTTAAAAATAAAGCAAAGTGTGGCATGTGCATAAAGTCAGTGCCTTGATCCTTAAAAGCAGCTCTACAAGCAACTTTACCTTAAAAAGGGACAGTGCTTAAGTTACAGAAGATTTTGTTTATGACGACCGAAGAAACTGCTCTGCTTCAGGAATTCAAAAGATGGGTCAGATTTAGTAGTAGATTTATTAATTTGCTGTGATTTACAATGGGGTGACAACGTCTGAAACAAGGAGACATCAAAACAGGTTTAGCCAGGAGGTTTATGGCTTCCGAGTCAAATTCATTGACCAAGGTCAAGTCACTGGGGCAACTGAAGATAAGCAGACAAAAGGTAAGCGGAGGCCGGGTGCTGCACTGGTGTTTTGGAGAAAGTATTCCAAAGTGTCTTCTCTTACAGCAATTTCCTTTTCTCAAACTCCTGCAAAGAGCACACAGATGTTACCAGCAGGGAAAACAGAAAATGCTTCTATTACTCTTCTATTTCAAATTACTTTCCATTTATCTTAGGAAATCTGATGTTAAGAATTAAAAATCAGTATTAAAAATTAAAATATAAAATGCATGAAGTGTGCAAGCTAGGGGAAAGGAAAATAAGCATTCTCCCACCTCACATTAACAAGCCAGCTCAGGAAAGCCAGACTGCAGTCACTGCCAGACTGCAATGTTGTCAGGGAACCATTTGCTCCCAGACACAGCATAACGGCCTTGACAAACACCAGTTCTGAGTCAGAACTGCAGTAGAATCCTTACAGTAAAGGACTCAAGCCAGGGAAGCAACAAAATAAAGATTTTCATTTCAGTAAAGAAAAAGCACAACAGAAGGGAAGAATCCCACAGCAACCTGTGGAGATGCTGTACTATACAGTCACCACAGGAAACAAAAAATACCTAACAGAGCTGAATTATGCATCTCCTCTAGCTGTGAAGCAATCCCTTTTTTTGGATATGAATTAAGTAAAATGCAAATAATCCCACTCCACACCTCAGTTTTTCAGCTGTATATATTCAGCCATAACTCTGAATTATATGCCAAGGCTCTCCTTCCTCAAATACCCTACTTAGAAATAATGTTCTTATATTTTAAATTAGTTCAGGCTCTTTGCATCCAGAAAACAATTTCAACAAGTTGCTACGCTTGAAAGCAGAATGTAATCTCTTCTCTATTTTGCTACATTTACTTTTCTATAAAACAATATTAAATAAAACTGTGTGCACATATTTTTTATGTAGTAATTTCAGCTTGTCCAGCCAATAGAGTTCTTATGTTTAAGCAAGTTCAGAGCAACAGAGTATCTGGGTAAGAGAAGCATTCCCAACTCGTATTCCCTCAGAAGTGGCTTCTTACTCTGGATGAGCCAATGCCTGAGGGACCAACCTTGTAGATGGTGCTGCCCAGCTGAGCAGGGGACATGCTGACCACAACCCCTGCGCTCTGGAGGGCTGCAATCTTCTCCTTGGCTCCCCCTTTTCCCCCAGCAATGATGGCTCCGGCGTGGCCCATCCGCCGGCCCGGAGGAGCCGTCAGGCCGGCTATGAAGGACACCACTGGCTTGGCGTTGGGGCCCTGGGAAGAGAGAAATGTGTTACGTGGAGGAGGGTGGGAGGAAAAGCAGTTCCAGGTGGGAGATTGTTCATTTTGTATTTTTATTTAATTATCAACTCGCCAGACGAAGTTATTAAACAGCTCAGACAGCTCAAAGGAGTGCAGAATACTTCCTCTCCCAGTAAGCATCATAAACCAGAAGCAAAACAGAAACTTTAAATCTCTCTACAGATCCATGCGTACTACAAAAAAAAAAACCACTACAAATATTGTTACAGGAATAAAATTCTCAAGTTGACACTGCTCTCCAGTTCACAGAACTACAGAATATGGTTGGAAAGACCTCTAAGATCATCGACCCCAACCTCGACAACACTCTTAATTTCAACTCTTTTTCTTTAAAAAACCCATGACTGTTTTTTTTAAATAGTGATTAGAGACTGAACTGAGTTTTCCTTGATGTGGCAAAAGAAACTGGCTAACTATGAAGGTGTCCGGAAGCAAAGTGTTTTAAGACTTACGGCATTATTTTCTTTCAAAAATGCTGCTGCATCTTCTTCAGCATTTCCTCCAATCTCCCCAATCAATATGATCCCCTCAGTATGAGGATCCTTCAGGAAGACATCGAGGCAGTCAATAAAATTAGTTCCATTGAAGGGATCACCTCCAATCCCTGTAAAAAAATTAAAACCACAAACAAAGAGTTACTCAAAGATAAAGACACTGCATTCACAACAGAAGTTTAAAAGTAAATTTCAGCATGAGGAGTGTTCCCAAAGGCTCACAAGACAGGCAGCTTTGAAGGTTCTACTCAAGTCAGAGTGTGTCAAATTCCTGTTCCAAATACCTCCCCCAAAATTTACAGAAAGCTTTAATATCTGAATGTTCACCTTTCAAACCATAAACAAAATGTTATGAACACAGCAGGACCAAGACCCCAACTCTAGAATTGTGCTGTCAGGAAACTGAATTTGCTTAAGACACCCAACTAAACACCCAGAGAATGCCCTAATCCTTTAAAATACTAAACTTATTAGGACAATCTGTTTCGAAATTGACATCATATTTGCTGGCAGTTCTCTGTTCAAAGTTGGTTTTAAGGCTTTTATTAACCTGATGTGGAAATGATAACAGAGAAGGGCTATACTTTTCACAGCACATAGGGATCCCATTTCTCAACACAACTGCCATTCAGCAAATTCTGCACTTGCAAAAAGGAATTATTTTGGGTTTATTCTTGTAAAGAAAAATTAGTCTGTTTCTGAGGGAACCTACCAATGCAAATAGACTGCCCCAACCCAACTTGTGTTGTCTGATGAACAGCTTCGTACGTCAGGGTTCCAGATCTTGACACAATACCTTGAGTAAAGAAAAGAAGATAAACTTAACACTAACAAAGCACATAACGAGAGGTAGCTGTTCTTATGTTAATGAGATTCACCTCAATAAACAACATGAGATTCCAGGTTTTCCAGCTGTCCTTGCCAAAACACTCTGTAAGATTCTTTCTGTACTATTTTTCGGTTGTCACCTTTTGACACTTAACTGCCAATGGACTAAAGCTGCCCAGGAAGGCAATAATATTTTTGTCACACTAAAGCCTTACCAGGAAAGAAAACTGAAATGCAAATAGAAGAACATACTTCTTATCTTGTATGTGAGTAGCTGATGCACTGGACTTGAAACAGAGTTGCAGCTCAACAGTTAACCAAAGAATTCTGTATTAATCACATCCTCAGTATGGCCAGGCACCCGAGAGATCTTCCAGAACAGAAAAATGCTGCACAAATGCAAGTTATCACTATTAAGCTATTTGTTGCTGCTCTATAGAACACTTCTGGCATTTACATTACAATATCACAAGAGACCACAGCCCCAGTTTTAAATTCAGGATGGAAGGTAGCACAGAGCTTAGAGCAGGGGCAAAATATTTTTGCTCATTTTTTCAAGTCAAGACTTCTGTTAACACTACAAAAGAAAAGGTTTTCAGGAGAAACAGGCATCATCTTCCATCTACTTCAAGCCATCTAACAAGGAATATAGTACATACATTGCATGAACAGAGGAGAAAATACACCACTAGACTAACAACCTTAGTTTTATCAACTATTTATACTATTGGCCATTTCAGATGTGTTCTAGCACAAGTTTTTTTCTTGCTATGTTTGAAAAGGCCTCCCTGTTTACCATTAAGATCAGGTTGCCTCAGAGAAGCTACAGATCAAAGTCCAAAGACTGTGGTTATTTTTATACCTTGCATCACAGTATATTCAGATGATTCTTGGACGCCTCACAGTAATAGAAGGCTGGGGAGCACATCACCAAAGGTCACAGTGTTAGACGAAACTGGGAGGGTGGCAAAGCTACACTTTTATTCCTTGATCCTAGGACCACCATTGAAAACATTTCCAGCAATGGCAGAGCTACTGGATTCAAGATTTTAAATATTCTTTTGCACTTGATGTGCCTTGCATTCAGATTCTAATAACTTGTGACTGCAACACGTTTCTTGTATATATTTAGAAAATCAGAACAGAACTTTGATTCAGAAGGGAGCTCAGGGCAACACTGGTTGATGTTACCTTTTACAGTCATAGAGTAATGTCCCAGTGGTTTTTATAAAGGGCATAATTGCAGCCATCTGATTTTTCAATTCCAGGTTTATGGGTACTTGTGAAAGCTGGAGGCGGAACATGAGTGTGAACACATCTTCCAGCATTCCCTAGGTGCAGTCTATTCTCAAGTCAGAAGTGGTTACGTAGCAGAGATAGCTCCTAGTGCTAGAAAACTGCACTGAGTCCCTGTAGTTCAACAGCACTGAACAGGCTTTCCCACAATAAAAACACTTTCCATCAAAAAAAATGGCCATGTTGTAAAGAGTACTACTGTGCTCAAGTGAAACTGGTTACCTTGCAGACAGGCAACAGCAGCATGTGCTATCTACAACAATATTTTTGAAGCTCTACTTAAGTACAAATGCATATTTCGGAAGAATTTTCTCTACAGCTCCTGAACTGCATTATTTGAGAAAAAAAAAAATCAAGTTGTTATTTCTATAGTTTACCACAAGGAGCTGACAGAAGTCAGGACAAGAGACTTGCATGTAACAGGGTGTGTAACCCATTACACACAGGGGGTGAGACTGACACTGATTATGAACAAGTCACTGCCTTTCTGCCCTTAACCACAGTGCCTGAGAAGTGGGTATAATTTTGTCACTTCCACTTGGGATGGTTCATAGTTGTCTAAATCATGTTATAAACTTGCCTGTAGTCTCTTCTCTTTGCTGTAGTACTAAAATCACTACCAGAGTAGCATTCCAGTCCTCAGCAGCCAGTCTGCTGGAAGGAATAGTGTTGGAGAACTTAGTGCTCTCAAATCCCAAGAAAAATGGAATTTTCCTCAAGACTCTCCTTTGAGGATACCAAGCCAATGAAACTCCCAACTGCTTTGCCTCTACCATCAGTACCCTGTGCCCACTATGGAAGACTTCCTGATTTTGGCCTTCAGGATTGATAAAGCCAAAATTCACGTAAAAACTGAGGACAGACAAGCTGTCCCACAGTGCTATCAACTCTCTTCAGGGCAGGATGTGCCTTGCCTCATGAGGAAGAACACGAGAGCACCAAACTTGTGTTTTAGATGACGCATAAATATGCAAAAACTCACCAATTCTTCCTTTCTTGTGAATGTGACCAGGCATGATACCAATTTTACATTCTCCAGGCTAAGGAAAGAGTGGGAGAAGTCAGATGGAACATTCAAACCACCACTAGGAACAGTTCAGCCTCGGACCAAAGCCGGAGGTCACTTACATTGATGACTCCGGGGCAGTTGGGGCCCACCAGCCGGGTCTTGTTCTGCCGCAGCAGCCTGTGTTTGACCCGCACCATGTCCTGCTGGGGGATACCCTCAGTGATGCACACCACCAGGGGCATCTCTGCATCGATGGCCTCGTTGATGGCAGCAGCAGCAAACGGGGGAGGGACGTAGATGACAGTGGCTGAAGCACCCGTTTGTTCTTTGGCCTGTGGCGGACACAACAAAAAACACATCGTGTGTTTAGTGAGGCTGAAGAGAACGTTTGACAACAAGCCATTTAAAATACATCCAGTCTCAGGCATGAATTAAGGATATGTATTAATTTACTACAATCTAAGCAAGTGTCCAGTTCCCTGAAGACGGGACGCAACCAGGGAACTGAGAACTGACCACTGTCTGGAAAGGATCTGCCCCATGATCGCCATCATAAATACTCTTACATAACAGTTTGATAAAAATTCATCATGCACACCAGAATCAATCAGAAACTAGCTGCATTCATAAAGCAAGTGTACCCACACTCTGTCAGCTTCACAATGGAAGCCAAACTTGTGCCTGAGCGCCCTGAATGCTCCCTCTTTTACAAGGCTTCTATTTCACTCTTTGCCCAGTGACATCCATGGCTCAAATATTTGTCTCTCCAGAGTGAGCAATGAAATAAGGAGCCTTTCAGCAGCATTAAACTCTGTGCCCTCCAGTCACTGCTGCAAATTACCTCCTTCACAGAATTAAACACAGGCAGACCTAGATGAGTTTTTCCCCCTTTCCCTGGAGAAATTCCTCCAACTAGATTGGTGCCATAGTCCAATGCCTGCTGGCTGTGAAAGGTACCCTATGAGAGAGAAAATACGTAAAGTTAGAAGGCATGTAATAGCAAACAAAATTAACCAAAAAGTTTGATGTTATCTATAATTCTGAAGGCAACTTATGCCACTGAAATTTCAATAAGAATGGAAGTTTTCACTACACATATATAATCAGATATTTTGAAGAGTGCATCCACATGTTTTAAATGCATTTGGAATATGCTAACATGCTCTGCTTTTTTTTTTTTTTTAAATCAGAGCACTGTGGTTGCATGCTAAAGGATATTTTGTTGTGTGCTGCTAATACACCTGCAGACACAGCAGACACAGTTTCTTTTCCACATCAAGTCTGGCAGATGACAGACACTACAGTGAAATAGAAGAAATTAGCATGCTCATCCACGACTAGCTGACAGTTTTACAAAAGCAGCCTTCTCTGCCTGCAAATGTGTAAAAGAGTGAATCTGAGAAAATTATTAAATATCCTGAAATAAAAACAGAAATTTAATTCACAGGCATTGATATTGAAATGCATTTGTGAACGAAGCACTTCTAAAATGGTCAGGTTTTTGCAGTTTTTTTGCAAATAGCCTTTTACAAAGAAACCCTTTCAGCTGTATACAATACGAAAAACAAAAATGAAAAGCACTATAACAGAGATGACTCAAAATCAACTTTCAAGCTTGCACACAAGTAGTTGAGCCAAAGAATGTAAACTACTGTGCTGAAGGAACCTTCCTGATGGGGAAGTAAACCCAGCTTCCTATAAACACAGACAAAGGCAGTATATAATCCACTTCATACATTATTATGTTTTTTGGGCAATTAGCTTTCTGACTGAAAGGGCGATAGAAGAAATAATTTATGAACGTACCTGTTTGCCTGTAAAACCTTGACAGACAACCTTTGTGCTTTTGTTAACATACAGGTTTTTCCTGGATGCTGTGTAGGAGCAGTGTCGGACTCCATTCTGTTGAACTGGAGAGAAAAGAGAAGAGAGCACAAACCATTAATCCCCTCCTTTGGTAGACTCTGAGTCAAAAAATGTCCTACCAAGCAAGTGCATATCAATCAATGCTTATATCAAGAAATCATGAGCAGCTCATGTTTTCAAAAGCAGCCCTGAAGCCTCATTCAGTGCTTGTCATTCTAAGACATTAAACACCTGTAGTTCACCCTACTATGGTGATTACTCAGTTTACTAGAAATTAGGGGAAGCTTCTCATATTGAGTACTTGATATCAGGATTCCTCCCAACAAAGACAGAAACAACTTCTTAAGCACTGCTTTCATTTTTATCTTCTCAGAAATTCTGCAAAGTGACAAAGCAGAACTAAAATCCCAATATCCAAAGGCTGTTTCAACACTGGTACTATGTTAAACCTCCTGTGAACAGAGCACAGTCCAGACCAGACAACGAGAGATACTGAGGAGCTTGAGGGTCCCTTAGCCCAGGAAAAACCTAATGCCAAGTAAGACAGACAGCAAAAGATCCTTTTCTAAAAGATTCCTAGCTATGGCATCGCTGCTGGACACACATTTGGACTCGTGAGGAAACACAGCTCTCCAGATACTCCACTAGAGTGATTTTCAATTTAGTTCTCACAACTCTGGTGCTGAAAGGAGAAAACAACACAACACAATTGTAGAAAAAGAGCACAGTGCGTGCTGGCAACAAAAAGCCAAGGGGAATGACTGCATCTGTGCTGAAGGGAAAGGAATGCTGACAGCAAATGCACAGAACGTTACCAAAGAAGAAAGCTTGAGAGGAGGGAGAAGGCTTCTGGTATAAATAGGGTGCACACCCACATTTACTGCCCTATGTTTTTTCAAACACCAGAGTTTTGAAGGGATCAGAATCGATTTACTTCCTGCAAGTGTTGCACATAAAAACCTTAATTTATACAGTGACCCTGGGAAGGCACAATCCTAATACAGAATCCCCCACATATACACCAATATGTTACTATATACCCCTTTAGCTCTTCTAAAACTTTAGCAACTAAGACTTAAGGAAGTAAATAGTGAAGCTGAAATCAAAATAACAGATCCTGAATCATGGTCCCCAGACTGTTCCATATACATACTTGGGCATACTTGTTCATGTCTGAACAAGAAAAGAATAATTTTTTCTTTTTCTCTTTTTAGGAAGAAGTTAAAGCTTTTAAGGAGAAAGAAGGAAAAAAGTATTTTAATGATAATGCACAGAATTTGTTAAGATGCATTATTAAATTATTATAATAACACAATTTCTATGGCTTAGTAAATATGCAGAAACTTTTTAAGATCCACGTGTACACACATATTTCCATCACAGAACTACAGTTCTCTTTTGCCAACTAAAGTTCAGTGCTACATTGCTTTTATGCTTCAGTTGTACTCAAAGGAGTGAATAGGAAAAACCAAACCATGCCAGAAGCAGCCTACAGACATCAGTGCTATTGCTAAATCTAAAGTCCTTACTCTGTTCTTAGAAAGTGCTGGCAAATCCAGGATTTAACTCCAGCCACCTTCTGCTGTTCTCTAAGGAGCTGCAGCAAATCCTCAACTCAAAGTAAAACTCCACAGAGAAAGGTACAGACTAGGATGCAGTAAACTTGTAAGGAAAGTGGCAAAAGTGCACTTCAGCTTAGTGACCTGCAGGGTTTTAACCTAAGTCACAACAAATACTGTTGCAGAACTCATTATGCCAGGAAATACAAAGCTGTAACGGAGAAAATCCATGTGAAATCCTTAGGCAATCCATGTGAAATCCTTAGGCAATCCATGTGAAATCCTTAGGAAAAGCCATACAAAAGCCAGTTGTATCCTGGGCTTCATCCAAAGCAAGGTGGGCAGGTTGAGGAAGGGGATTCTGCCCCTCTGCCCCACTTAGGTGAGATCCCACCTGCAGAGCTGTGTCCATCTCTGGGGTCCCACCACAGGAAGGATGTGGAGCTGCTGGAGTGAGTCCAGAGGAGGACACGAAGTTGATGAGAGGGATGGAGCACCTCTGCTATGAGGAAAAGCTGAGAGAATTGGGATTGTTCAGCCTAGAAAAGAGAAGGCTTTGGGGTGACCTAATTCCCTTCAGTACCTGAAGGGAACCTACAGGCAAGATGGGGCGAGACTATTGACAAGGGCATGCAGTGACAGGACAAGCGGGAATGGCTTTAAAGTGAAAGAGAGCACATTTGAATTAGATATTAGGAAAAAACCTTTACTGTGAGGGTGGTAAGGCCGTGGCACAGGATGTCCAGAGAAGCTGAGGCTGCCCCATCCCTGGAAGTATCCAAGACCAGGTTGGACGGAGCTTGGAGCAACCTGGTCTAGTGAAAGGTGTCCCTGCCCATGGCAGGGGGGTGAAACAAGATGATCTTTAAGGCCACCTTCTGATCCAAACCATTTTGTGATTCTATGATTTTATGAAAATATGTGTGAGGCTGAGATTTAATGAACAGGGCTACCAGGCTGGCTGTGGGAGGGGAGAGAGAAGCCACAGCTACAAAACACAGCACAGGATGTTCTTTCTCCTCGGCTGAGGACTTGGCCTTCCTAGGCAGGGCTGCAAGGCCCTGCACCTGCATCAACTCCAAGGCACGTCTGATGAAGAGCAGCCTGCTTCCAGCAAAGGAGAGGCAAAACAAGCACAGGAACAGCTGGAATGCTGGTTAGGAGAGCAGGAAATCGATCTACCTGAGCCCAGCCACTCAGGCAATCCCTTATGGTCAGGAGATGCACCTGGGTGAAACCCAACCCTGAGGACAGCAGAGGATGATCCCCCTTGGGAAGGAGCTGTTACATCATTACCACCAGTGATGCCTTGGGTGGAACACTCCAGGATTCCAGGAGTATGGGAATGACTGCTTGAAAATGGGCCTGCAAAGGGAAAGAACAAACTGGCAACACTGAACTGATTCAGATCTGTTTTACAGAGTTTGTGCCAAACCACGGACAACTCCACCTGCAAAGTAAGAGAGGGATGCTTGCTAGCCATGTATCTGTCACTCCGCAATTTCAGTACTTTGAAAAAAGTTTTTAAAAAATCCCAGAATGGGTCAGGTTGGAAGGGATCACAGTGGGTCATCTGGTCCAACCTCCCTGCTCAAGCAGGGTCATCCTACAGCACACTGCACAGGACTGTGTCCACATGGTTCCTGAATATCTCCAGTGAGGGAGACTCCACAGCCTCTTTGCTGTTAACAAACTGACAAATAGTCACATTTCTCTACACCTTACAGCAATTCTACACTCCCAGTTCAACTGTTCATTCCAGATCTATTTTCAGATATTTATAACATTGCACAATGATGTTTTTGAAAGCTTAAGTTTGTCAATTCTCCATTTTCAGGAGACTGTATAAATATATTTTTCAAGGATAAAAAGCTTTTGTGCATTTTCTAAACTATCAAAAAAAAAATTTAGGCACTGATACCTAAAAGACAGCTTAGAATTTACGCTTTGTATGGATTTACCCTTGAAAACCATATGTGCTTCTTACATTATTGTATGGCCCTGCTTCAGAGAAAATACAGCTGGTTCAAAAAGCCTGGCTATAGATTTGAGCCATTTGCTGTCTCCAGAGAGAGGCAGCTTAGCATGGGCAAATGTCTGGAGAGCAATATATTTTTGAAGCGATTTATGGGGAAAAAAACCTAAAAATCACCTTGCAGTCTCTGAGCTGGATGAGTCTGAGTTTCAGGGGTTTTTTAAGTGGCTCAATACAGTTCTGTACTTCTGTTCCTGGCCCTGCCTGCTGCAGGAACGTTTGCCCCAGCTATCAGCAGAGTGGGAGCAGCAGGGGCATGGGTCAGAATGAGGTTCTGCTCCACTGGCACAAACAGCAAGTCCTGGGTGCAAGCAGCTGGCAATTTAGTTTAGGACAGATACAAGATGAGAATGAAACAGGTGGAAAGTGGAAATGGCATGCCCAAGTTCACAGCAGGTATGAGTCAGAAATAGAAGCCAAGTCTCAGCTTCCACCCAGGACATGCTTCGCAACTTCCACACCCGTTCAGATAATTGATTTTACTAGAACAAATCTGGGTGCTTGGGTGCAAATGCATGCTGCTTCATGAAGACTGGAGGGAAAAAAATTAAGAAAAAAAAATTGCTCTTCAGCTGTGAACCAGCAAAAGCCAAACCCATTGGTGATGCTATTTTAATGCTCACATCTAAATTACAGGCCAAGTTACAAAGGTGAAGGAAGGCTCCAGATTAAGTCCTAGAGCATAAGGACAATTCTTATCAAATCCAACTCTTCCCAAAAGCACAGGGGAAATGTTATATTTTGTCAAGTCAGAGTTCTAAGGTAACATTACCATGTCCAACAAAGGCCTGTAATAGACCTTTAGGAAAGTGCATTAAAAATAAAATAAGAGACTGGTCAATCTTTTCCAGGCACAATGTTCATTTCTGCCCCACCCCTGTTCAGTTTTTGGTTTAAAAATAAAAGTTATATAAATAACAAAATGCATTTGTTTTGGTTTTCCAGTACTTTAACTGCTGTATAGCTAAAAAGTGACATGCAATGGGGCAAGAGCCTACTCTGGTCCATTGTAAGGGAAACCAAGCAGTTATGGAAAGTGCTCAAGTACCCAACCCCTGCTGTCTCAGGGGGGATTTGAAAAGCAAGATCTAAATTTAGCAATGGGGTATAAGCCTCTGTACGGAACACCAGCTGTTTTAGAGTCAAGAAACCTTAATAGAAACTAAGGGACAGAGTTACCCCAACACCACACACTGCTGGTGGTTACTCTGGCATTTCCAGGCAACAAGGCCCCAGCCAAGAGCAGAACTCACTGCAGTACAAATAACTGGAAAATCCACCTCATTTACCTCTTAGGAAAAAAACTCACAATCTGTAGGCTCAAGCAGGACTTAAAAGTTCACTTGTGTATTACAATTAACAAACCTTTCTAGAAAAATACCCTATTATCTGTCACGGAGTCCAAACAGGAATTTACATGCTAAAAAGAAAACGGATCAATTTACAAGGTATGTTAAAGCATACATGGAATTTAAATACTGTTTACACTGAGCTTTCAGGCACTCCTTGAGCGGCAACATCTCACAGGCACAAATCTCATTTAAAACAATGCAACTCAAGCTACATTTCATAGAACCATAGAATGGTTTAGGTTGGAAGGGACCTTTAAAGGTCATCTAGCCCAAGCCCTTCCTTATTTGGGTTGTGCAAACCAGGTCACAGCACAGATACTAAAGGCTGAATCTCTTCTCCATCCAAACTACATGAAGCTCAAAACTTGTTATTTTCAGGACTTCTTGTAAGATTTCCTATGGACACAAATCAAATCAAAGTGTCTCCTTTTTACCCATATTTACCCCAAACCATAAAAAAGGGAAATTTGGAAGCTGAGGTAGCATCTGAGGCTGCTCATAAAACAAGCCCAGTATAAAAGCAAGGTGAAATAGCAGATTCCTCTCCACAAGGACCTGAGCTGACACCTACGTTGCCAGAAGACTGAAATTCTTCCTCTATTGCTCCTTGAAATAGCCACAGAACTTGGAGACGAAGGAGGATACTCGTTTTATTTTCTATAACCTATGTAAGGAAAGAACAAAGCCTTAGAAATCATAGGAGATCCAACATAAGTGGGGAAAATGGAGGCCACTGCAAGGGAAACTCAGGGAAGGACCCAGGTACGAGTGCTACTTAAAATGCTGTGTCTTTTTTTCCATACACACATCCCAACCCCCCTCTCTATCTTCCATCAGTTATGGACCTTCAGCTTGCTCCTGAGGATTCCTTTCAATGTTTTCCACGTGTTTAATTTACATTTTTATTACCGTCTCCTTTCTCCTTCCCCTGCCAACAAATGCAAGGCCTGAGGAGCACACAACAGGAACAGTTTTGGGGAGCTCCTGACAGTGCAGAGGAGCATAAACCCATCCCCAGAATTCACCCCTGAAGTTATCAGTTACATTAGCAGAAGATGCTCCTTACTGACAAAGAGGTCTTCATGCTATTGAGGGATTGTTCAAAATACCTTACTCCTTTGCTTAAGAGGATTATGCACTCCAACAATTCCTGTTTACCAGTCCCCAAGCTCTCTTCTCTCACCCTTCCCTTGCCAAATTCCTGTTAATTGTGGAAACCCCGACCTGTGACCATGAAATAGGAGTTGAGGAATTAAGTAAATGAATCAGGCTGCAAAGGGCAGATGCAGTACCCACACTGCACCTATCACATTGAAACAAATCTAGGACTAGCAGGAAATCACATTCAGAAAATTTTCAGTCCTTTCACCACATCTTTTTTTCCTAATCAAAAAGTGTCTCCTCAGTACAAATCCTCTTTCTTGGAAGCCAACAAGCTACTTTTCCCCAGGCATCCTGCACCAAGAATGTGAGCAGGTAAAGGTTTGTGAACTTCCCTCCCTCCACACTGTTAACACAAAAACAATTAAGGAATTCTTCAGTTTGGATTGTTATTTCTGCAGCAATCCTTTGCCAGGGTTACTCACATAATTACTGTAATCTTTTAATCTAAGAGCTCTCCAAAGCCTTCTAACACATCCAGGACATGGAATCCCTAATCCTGACTCTCCAATCAGTTCAGATGCCTACAAAAACTCTTCCAGGCAGGGTATGGACAAGCACAGGTCTCTCCTGACTCTGCCCACACACCAGCAGTGCTCTGAGCTGACCTTTGAGCAGCACTTACCATTCACTGACATATCTCATACTCCATTTCCACAGCTTCCTGATCTCAACCTTAGGGATACACAGCCTGCATGCTTCCTTCAGCAATGCACCAACAAAAACAGAGTTTGCATCTCTTTTGCAACAGAACACACTGGAAACCCATGATTTCAAATCTCTAAGAGAAGCAGATGTTAATTGTTAGTGAAAATGTATGTACAAAGTCCAAATTTAGGGTTTCAGCAGTCTTTGAAGGGTAAAGAGTATCAAACCAAAGATTTCCAATGAAGGACTATTTCATCTTGCAGGAGTTTTTGTAAAAGACTTCATGAACAGCTGTAAAGACACATCTTGAGCCACTTAGATCTTTTCCTCCCCTCTACCACTCACGATAATTTTAAGAACTATTCCCTGAATCTCTTGCTGCTATTTGTAAAGGGAACAATGTAGAGTTTTAACATGTAAAACTGCACCCAAGAGTAGCTTTGCTGGGAGTGTAAATTAAACTAAATTGGAAGGTGCTACATTCCCATCTGTTCCCCTCCATCAGAACCAATCCTCATGCGGCCCAGGAGAGCCAACTTAAAAAGCTGAAGTGGCAGAAATTGACAGCATAAATAGTTTTCTGGTCCTGCTCATGGAGAACAAGAGGCAGGAATGGATACCCACCTGGACAATGCAACTCTGCAATACTGTGGACAGCAGGCGTGCCACAGGAACTACTCAGACCAGCTCATGGATGAGAGATCATGTTATGAGACATGCAAATCACCATCCCACTGAGACAAAAACACTTAGTGTGCAGTGAAATGAGGTAGGTTTAAGTTTGTTCATTCATTTTCAGCTGCAAGAACCAAATTAATGCACAAATTCCTCTGTTTGGATTCCAAGAAACTGCTCTTGTGCCCGGGCACAGCCACACTGATCTCACACAACCACAGAATCGTTTGGGTTGGAAAGGACATTAAAGACCTTCCTGTTCCAACCCCCTGCCATGGGCAGGGACACCTTCCGCGAGACCAGGTTGCTCCAAGCCTGGAACATCAACCTGGCCTTAAACACTTCCAGAGATTGGGCACCCACAGCTTCTCTGGGAAACCTGTTCCAGTTTCCTCACGGTAGAGAATTTCTTCTTAATATCCAATCTAAACTTCCTCTCTTTCACTTCGAAGCCACTACCCTTGTGATAGAACAAGTCTCCTCCTCAAGAGGAAGCAGCATCAACTGCACCCAAAAAAATCACACTGGAAAGAAAAAAAAAAGGGGGGGGGGGGGGGG
>VXAZ01001661.1:0-54741 GCA_013399875.1 Gymnorhina tibicen
ACACTGCATAACACAGAACATCATGACAGGCTGTACAGTGGGGGTGGATAGGGTGGGACAGTTATTCCCAAGCAGCCATTGCTTGGAGACTGGCTGGGCATTGGCCAGTGGTGGGAAGCAGTAGGTGATGGCCGTCTTGTGGGTGGGTCTTGGTTTGTTCTTCCTTTAGTTTCTTTACTTCTGAAAATTTCTTCCATCCAGAAATGTGTTGCTGTTCCTGCTTTTTCCAATTCTCTCCCCTTGCCTGAAGAGGGGGAGTGAGTGACTGCCAGGGTGGGTACTTCACATCCAGACAGGGTCACCCCATTGTCACCTGGCAAACATTAGCCCTGCCTGAGTCTAAGAAGGATGTGGAAGCTAAGTGAATGAGCCAAATGTCTGATCCTCCCTCTTTCCCAGAAAAATTCAGTGTGGTACCAGGCTGAATTTCTTGCCCAACAGTATAGCCCAAGGCTTGTGCCCACCTCCTTGGCCTTCCCCTCCTGCCCTCATCCTCAACTGACCTGTGCTTCCCTCCTGGCAGCCTTCACCCATAAAATGTTGACCGTGCCACACGTTGCGACACCTGTGACCACACACAAGACCACAGCCACCACCTCCCTCAGCAGCACCTCCAGGACCTCTGTCTCCACCGGGAGCAGCCCAACAAGCAGCACAGAAGGCCCTCTGGAAACAGCATCTCCACATCCCAGCTCTCCACCTGCCCCCAGCAGCCCCCTCAGCACCCGGCTGCCATCCACTGCTACCACTTCCACAGTCTCCTCCACAGCAGCTCCAAGCACCAGCCCCAGGCCTACACCTACAACCCTGAGGCCCAAGCCCTCTTCCCCTACAACCAGTGCTCCAAAGGAGTCTCCTGTAACAGAGTCCTCTGCACCCACCACAGCCAAAACCAGCACGCTGCCATCACCTGCTTCTTCCCCCTCCTCAACTGTGTCCTCAACATGGTTCACCTCCTCGCAGCCTGGTAAGGTTCCCTCCTACCCATCCTATCCTGGTGCTTCCTCCTGCTCTTCCTTTTCCCATCTTCTTTTCTAGCAGAGCAGGTTGCTTGTACGGGTATTTTAGGTTTTGCTCTCCATTCCCATTTCTTTTCACATCAGCACGGTGGTATGGCCATTTCTTGGTATGGCCCTGGCCAAAAGGTCTCTCCCATGTAGGCTGGCCTTCCAGTCTTGGAGGGCAGTCCTTACACATTGCCTAGTTCTCGAAGGGACGCGCACATTCAGGAAGGGCCATGTTCCAGGAAGAGGCAGGGAGATCCTGCCCCTAGGAAGGCACCCTCTCTGTGTCCTGCACTTTAAGTGGAGCAACTAGGCAGAAGCTTTTGGACAAGACCCACAGTCCACCTCTTCATCCCCATTTCCAGCAAATACACAATGCAGTACAGGAATTCTGGTTGGGCTTATTACCCCAGTATGGGGCTTGTCCCAACCTTCTTTGCATTCCCCTCCTGCCCTCATCCTCAGCTGAACTGTGCTTTTCTCCCAGCAGCCTTCACCCATGAACAGTCCACTGTGCCACACACTGGGCCACCTGGGACCACACACAAGACCACAACCACCATCTCCCTCAGCAGCACCTCCAGGACCTCTGTCTCCACAGGGAGCAGCCCAACAAGCAGCACAGAAGGCCCTCTGGAAACAGCATCTCCACATCCCAGCTCTCCACCTGCCCCCAGCAGCCCCCTCAGCGCCCGGCTGCCATCCACTGCCACCACTTCCACAGTCTCCTCCACAGCAGCTCCAAGCACCAGCCCCAGGCCTACACCTACAACCCTGAGGCCCAAGCCCTCTTCCCCTACAACCAGTGCTCCAAAGGAGTCTCCTGTAACAGAGTCCTCTGCGCCCACCACAGCCAAAACCAGCACGCTGCCATCACCTGCTTCTTCTCCCTCCTCAACTGTGTCCTCAACATGGCTCAGCTCCCCACAGCCTGGTAAGGTTCCTTCCTTACCCATCCTGGTGCTTCCCCCGCTCTCCCTTTTTCACTCTGCCTTTACAGCCACACAGGTTGTTTGCGTGGTTGTTTTAGGTTTTGCTCCCCATTCCCTGTGCCTTCTGCATTGGCACAGTGGTGTGGCCTTCCTTTGTTCTGGCTCTGGGACNGGAGCAGGTGACACAGGAACAGGTCCAGATGTGTTTTGAATATCTCCAGAGAGGGAGATTTCATGAATTTCCATGGCAGCATTTTCCAGTGCTCTGCCACTCAATGTAAAGAAGTTCTTCCACATGTCGAACAGTGATGAGCTGTACAGTGGGAGAGTAGGGCAGTTTTTCCCAAGCAGCCGTTGCTTAGCAACTGGCTGGGCATTGGCTAGTGGTCAGTGCCTTCGCATCTCACGGGTGGCTGTTTTTCCTTTAGTTTCTTTAGTTCTCTAAATTGTCTCCATCGAGACACATGTGGATGTTTTTCCTTTTTCCATTTCTCTCCCCTTTCCTAAGGAGGGGGAGTGAGTGAGTGGCCAGGTGGGCTTTTTGCATCCAGACAAGGTCACCAGGCAAACACAGGCCCTGACTGGGTCTAAGCAAGCTGCTGAGGCTGAGGGAAGGAGCTAAAAGCCCAATGCTCCATCTTTCCCACAGAAACACACTGCAATATGGCCTGACTTTCTCACCCAGCAATATAACGCAAGGCTTGTGCCCACCTCCTTGGCCTTCCCCTCCTGCCCTCATCCTCAACTGACCTGTGCTTCCCTCCTGGCAGCCTTCACCCACAAAATGTTGACCGTGCCACACGTTGCGACACCTGTGACCACACACAAGACCACGGCCGCCAGCTCCATCAGCAGCACCTCCAGGACCTCTGTCTCCACAGGGAGCAGCCCAACAAGCAGCACAGAAGGCCCTCTGGAAACAGCATCTCCACATCCCAGCTCTCCACCTGCCCCCAGCAGCCCCCTCAGCACCCGGCTGCCATCCACTGCCACCACTTCCACAGTCTCCTCCACAGCAGCTCCAAGCACCAGCCCCAGGCCTACACCTACAACCCTGAGGCCCAAGCCCTCTTCCCCTACAACCAGTGCTCCAAAGGAGTCTCCTGTAACAGAGTCCTCTGCACCCACCACAGCCAAAACCAGCACACTGCCATCACCTGCTTCTTCTCCCTCCTCAACTGTGTCCTCAACATGGATCACCTCCTCACAGCCTGGTAAGGTTCCTTCCTTACCCATCCTTCTTTTTCTTGCTTGCTCTTCCCAGTTCTCCTTTTTTCTGTCACTCTATCCATCCATCCCTCCCCTCCATCGTTCCATTCAAAAACCACATTCCAGTTGTGCATTTGCTTGGCTGTTTACCCCACCATTCCCACTGCCTTCGGCCAGCCTGGTTTCTGGTGTAGTCCTGGGCCTGTGCACTGGCTCTGCTTGGGATTGAGCTAATTATTGTTCCCAGCAGGTTTCCCGGTACTGTTTTAGATGTGGGTCCCAGCCAGTGTTGATGGCACACAAGTGCTTTGGTGATTGCTCAGGAGTGCCAAGCACAGCACCCGGGCCTCCTCCGTTTGTCCTTCTGCCAGCCAGGGAGTGGGCATGGCATGGTCATGAGGTCCATCAGGGACACAGCCAGCACAGCTGGCCCAAAGCCAGTGGCCAAGGAGACACTGCATAACACAGAACATCAAGCTGAGCTGTGCAGTGGGAGAGTAGGGCAGTTACCCCCAAGCAGCCATTGCTTATAGACTGGCTGGATATTGGTGAGTGGTGGGATGAGTGACTGCCTTTGCATCTCATAGTTTTCAGAAGTGAAGAAATGAGAAAACAAATGAAGATCCACCTCTCTCTCTCTGGACATGCGTGGGTGTTCTTGTTTTGGCTTTTCTGATTCTCTCCCCATGTCTGAATAAGGGAAGTGAGGAACTGGCCAGGTGTGCATCCTCAGTTTTACCTCTGCCTTCCTCCTGGCAGCCTTCACCCATGAAAAGTCAACTGTGCCACACATTGCGCCGCCTCTGACCACGCACAAGACCACGGCCACTGCCTCCATCAGCAGCACCTCCAAGACCTCTGTCTCCACAGGGAGCAGCCCAACAAGCAGCACAGAAGGCTCTCTGGAAACATCTCCAAATCCCAGCTCTCCACCTGCCCCCAGCAGTCCCCTCAGCACCCGACTGCCATCAGCTGCCATGTCTCCATTCTCTTCTGCTCTGGCCCCAACCATCGGCACAGTGTCTGTGCCTACACCCCTCACTACTTCCACATTTAGGTCTGTTGAGAGCACTACACATTCTTACTTCCAAAACACCACATCGACTCCATATGGCAAAACATCTTCATTTGCTGTCCCTACCAGTATCTCTGCCCAGTCCAGTCCAGCGCTGATCCCAACCATTTTATCTACAACCATTACCTTTGCTCCCCATGTTATCACTACTGCTTCTACAGAGTCGGTTGAAAGGAGTTCCCTGCAAACAACAACACTGACCACTGCCCGTACGACATCATCTCCTCCTCTCACCTCTGGACTTTTGACATCCCTGTCCTCTGTTGTGCCATTAACAGTGCCACAGGGTAATGTAGCTCCATATCATTTCCTTTATCATGGCTTTGCTTTTTATGCCTTTTTTTTTTTCATGGGTATATGAATTTTTTCTTTACGTATCCTTTGGCTATGACCCTGTTTGTACCCATTGGCTCCACCTTTTCTTTTAGCCCTTTCTGCAGTTATTTTTTGTAAAGCAGTTGTCTGACATCTTAGGTTTCATACCTCCAGGTTCCCACTGTTCAATGTTTTAAACATTAAGAAGCGTGAGTTAAAGCATCTGACAGGATGCACTTAAGGAGAGCCATAGAACCTTTATCCTGTCATCTCAAAAAGCAGTGTAAGAGACCTCTTATTGGGACAGGCCATCCCCTCATTACCCTGCAGCCTTCCTGTTAGCTCTGCACACTTGAGCATTCTTGGTATCTCTTCTGCACACTGTTTTCAGGATACTGTTTTCAGTTGTCAAGGTACAGAGATGTGTTTTGGCTCCTGTGCATAATAATCACCTAATATGATTTGGCTGAAGGAACACCACAGTCTGTAATTGCCACATCACCTCATGTAAAGGGAAGCACGCAAAGCAACATCTGTCTATTGGTTTTAAATGGAACTGTTGTACTTGAGGATCTACGCTACAGGATACAGTCACTGTAGCTGAGCCTTTCGTCTCATTTTCACTGTTAACCTTGTGAGCAGAGTCCAGCTTGGCCAGGTCAGGCAGCTCGGCCACCAGGCCTGGCACAATTACCTCCCTGCAGAGCAAACGACTGAATGCACAGTCTCTGTCCTTTGTCCTGCTGTCACACAAGTGCTGCACTGCCAAAGAGGCTGGTTTCAGTTTGAGCAGGAAGGAGCCTCATGCACTGCATGAGCATTGGGAAATGACAGCTTAACCCAAAGAGGCAGGATTCTTTCTACTGACACACTTCCTTTGACCCTGCTTTCCCTTCATCCTCATAATTTTCACCTCACAGAATGGGGATCCAAGTAGGAATTCTCATAAGCAGAAGGATTTTCCCCAGTATAGTTATGTTTTGGGGACCTAGTTTGGATTTTGTTCCCATTTTTTTCCTAAGAGAAGTGTTTCAGGACATTACCTTCCCAACCACAGCATTACTGGGTTTGTTCCTTGCAGTTAAAAGGCAGCTATTTATTTCAGAAGTTCAGAAAGCTGTGGGCAAATTCTTCTCCTTTCTCAGTATTTTTCAGCCCTGAACTAAGCAATTCTGATACTTTTTCAGCCTGGCACAATATTAACAATATACTTCAGCCCAGGAAAAAGTTAAATGCTTAAGCATAGCTCCTAGTGCTACATTCACAAGATACAGACACAGCATCTTAATATACTGCCCAGTTAGCAGTTGTCTTATTTTCCAGTAAGAAAATCCCAAAGTCATACTTACAGCATTAACTGAGCCTCCCCTGAAATAATGTTCAATAATCTGTAACCTTTCTCTCAGCAGGGAACCTGACTGTGCTTAAAAGATCATTGTGCAGGATCAGGTGTGAGCAGTGCATGAATTGCCTTCATAGTTTTCAACATCTTTGTTCTCCTTAATATAGATTTCAAACACTGTCTTTCAACTTCTTGGAAAACCTGCATTTTAAGTCAGCTTTCTGCTTCACAAAGTGCTTAGTGTGGTGCTTCAAGGCAGGAGAAAACGTAGCACGGACACATATAATTGTCACCCTACATGTAGCATTACACGTTTTTCCTAGTAAGGCAAGTTGTAAACTTCCGGCTGCCTATAAATAAATGTATCCTTAAAATGAGTGAATTAAGCAATTTTCAAATAAGTAAAGTCTGTGAACCAGAAATAATTCTACCAGAATGAGCCAACTGGTTGTCTTCTTTGCATCTTTGTGTTCTCAGCAGAGGATTAGTTTTTCCATGCTGGACTGAACGTGCATTATATTCTAACAGGATTTTTTTTTCTCATTTGTAATTCCAGCAACTTCTATTTTCTTAAAAAAGAAATTTGTTCTTTTTTTTTGTTGTCCTCCAGGGTTAAACCTCTCCTGCAACTTCAGTGCCCAGTTTAAAACTTTCTCTTGCTGTGTTACTCACTTGTGACTTGTTAATTATCTCATGCAGTAAGAATGGTTTTCTGTGAAACCAAATACGGAGGCTTTTGGCATCTAAAAAACGTCACTCAAGAAGATCAAGATGAATTATAGCAGAAATTTTTTCTTTTTACTTTTGACAGAACGTTGTAGAGAAATTGAATATGAAGAAGAAATAACTTACAAAGGCTGTTCCACAAATGTCACTTTGAGCCGATGTGAAGGATCATGCCTGTCTTCAACCAAGTAAGGACAACTGAGACTGTACAGTACTAAAGTTGTTTTCCTTACTTGGGTATCTCTAAGTAGGGAAATTTATGAACTACTGCTCCTTTATCATTCAGGGAGGAAAATGTGGTTAGAATCCACCCAGCAAGATACAATGTTGCTGTATAAAGCAGTTAATAGAAACAATAAGGTCATTTATTACACAGGGATTTACAGCTAATCAAGGAAGGTCATCTCACTTCCTTAAGTTTTTGTTGTTTTGTAGAAAAGCCAGACATCAATGCTGCAGGTTTGGAGGGCTTTTTTTGTTGTTTTTATGGTTGGGGTTTTGGTTTTGTTTGCTTTTTAAAGATAGAAAAGGTGGTTTAGACTACAAATACCTGTTTTTAAATAGCTAAAACGGTAAAGTAAGAATTTCATCTAAGGTAAGTAATGTCACTTCAGTTGTCTCATAACATTCTCCTAATAGTGTAATTCAGGTATATTTTCTAATTACAAGGGTGCTGGTTGAGCCTATGCAGTTCTGCTTCCCATTAGGAGAATTTGACAGGAAATCAGGGCTTCAATACAAGTAAACAGTGCAGCTGTACTAGAGTTATGGGGAGGGGGGGAAATCGGTAAATTCCCAACAATCCAAGCCAACACAAGGTTCAAGAATAAGAAAACAATGAAGGGTTTTGCTCTTGCAATAACTAATTTAAATTAATCCTTAAGCTAAAAGCTGTCCCCTTCAAAGCACATTGAGGTGTCCCCCAGCATTTTGAGAATTGTTAAGCCTGGAGGAAGAATTTTGGAGTTAAGGTTTGTCACAGTCACTAGGAAAGTTGTGGTTAAAACCCAGTTTTAACTGAAATCAAGAAAACTTTTCTCCTCTTCAGAAGAGATTTTTAAAAAATATATTTTTTCCTTAACACTCCTGTTCCAATACCTTGGTTCTGACCTGTATCTATACAGCTTCCCACTGACAAAGAGAAAGGCAGAACCAAGTCCAGCAGGAAGCTGAACATGGTCAGGAATCAACAGCCTAAGAACTGCAGTACTGTAAGGACAGACTCAAATCCTTACCTGCCTATCCAAGCTCTCACTTCACCTACCTGTGCTCTGTTACTGTGACTTGAACAATTATGTGCAAGTCTTCTACCTTGTTAGCTGACCTCACACCCAGAACTGACATCATGCAGCCATCACCTTAGATTCCAGCACTAACTGTTCAGAGGGAGTAAGGGTTTTCCTTCCTCTGTGAACTGCAGAAGGAACACACACAACTCAGCATCTGCAAAAGAGACCTTCCGTAAACTGCAAGTAGTCCAGTGCACAGCTCTAACAAATTTAATCCCTAGTTACTTCACAAATATTCAGAAGGACAAAAAGAGACTAGGGGAATCAAATTCTATCCGTTTTCCAATGAGGTCTGAGGCCTAAGAGATGATGAGATCATAGAATCACAGACGATCCTGAGTTGGAAAAGACCCACAAGGACCATAGAGTCCATGCTGTTCTAAAAAGGAAGGCAGCAGCTCAGCACACCTGAGTTTCTGCATCATGAGAACTTAAAAGAGTCAGTTCCCACACTGTTTGTAGTCCCATAGCTGACAGAACCACTCAATGGAGGGCTGTGCTCTTTCCTCTAAACCTCCCACCATAGAAAAAAATAAAGTTCCTACACTTGAAAAGCTGTGAGCCTAAAATGCTCTAAACAAATGCCAACTGCTTCTCCCTCTCTTCCACACAGGCTGGATGTTGAGAAGATGACAGTCACCACAGCATGTGGCTGCTGTAGGCCACTTGAACTTCTTAAGAAGGAATTCCAACTACCCTGCCAAGACCCAGATAACCCTGGAAAAAGGCTCACCACAGAAATAATTGCATTTAGTGGCTGTGTTTGTAACTTTGACAGTTGCACACGCTAGCCAGACCTGATGGCTGCAGATACCATTTTTTGTAATTAAACACTGATCACAAGTTAATCCTTCCACAGCTCATTGCTGGGTTCTCTCGTACTGATTGCACAGGACAGCCTTGCAGTCAGGCTGCCTGAGCAGCTGCCCAGACTGTCCATGGAGCTACCAGATAAATTATTCCTGATCAGGAGCAGGGTGGGGTGCAGAGGAGGAAATGAAGAACAGGCACAGAAATAAAGAAGAGGCACAGGGTGGGGATCAGGAGGGAAGACAAGAGATTGTTTGGCCTCAGGGCGATTTATTGAACCAGAGGCTAAAACCTGGCCCATGCACTGTGCAGTAACAGAAATTCAATGTTCAAATAAAGTAGAAGGAACTGAGTTTGCTAACTTCTTTCTCATTAATTGACCAGCTGTTTTAACTGAAAAATAGTCTCTTAGGTTCACAACAACCAAACTTGGACCTGTGGAAGAGCCCACTAATTCAGTGGGAGAAGGCAGTGGGAAAAGGGAACTGACCTGTTCCCTTTCCTTTGAAGGTGGACACAGGCTTGTGCTCATCATCCACAGATGACAGGGTTGGAAAGCAAGGTGCTACATGACCCAAAAGCAAAGTGTGAGGTTTCCACAAGCACCCATAGTGTGGTGGGACATTTCTAGAAATATAATTAACTCACACATGTAGCAGCTTTGGGCTAAAGCAGGAAGTTGAGAGCATTTCACTGCAAGAAATCAAAGCCCACGTGCATCTAACAGGACACAAGTGGTTCACTCACAAGCGATTTCTATTCGCTGCCACTCTAGAAAATCTTTACTTTGTCTGCACGTCATTTAAGAAAAAGCTGTATGATTGCACAAAAGCTCAGAGTGCCCTTTTTTTCCATTTTAGCAAGTGTTAAGAATCTAAAGCATACATTTAAAGCTTAAATGAGGTTATTCAGCAGTTCAGGTACTCTTCTACAGTGACATCACCCTTGCATGCAATACAGGCATGTGCTGCTTAGCTTCAACCCTACCCCACTGTTAGAGCAGTTTACTGCAGCAGGTACTGCTCCTGTACTTACTGTTGTTAAACACTCCAGGGAGAAAGATTTTACATCTGGGGCTTTTAAAAAACAGAATATTTATAACTTGTGACCAAACAAAAACAAAATCAAACTTACTCACTGGGGGAGCAGAGATCTGTAGACCAGGTAAGCCTCCAGTGAACAGAACCCACCAGTACTTCTCATTAAAGAATCACAGCAATTGTTTTCCACAACAACCATTCCATGAGAATATTTTTTACACCTTCATGCCCCCAGACAAAAAAAGGACAGTTTCATCACTGTTCTAATCATTTATTTAATCTTAATACGTTCTTCTGATGAATATAGTCTAATATATAGTCTTCTATATGAAAATTCTCCACTTAATTTGACAGAACTTTGTTTTATACAAATAAGACAATCACCATAAATGTTACATACTGGAGTGTAGGTCAAGAATGAACATATGCTACCTGTTTTGCTATTCAGTTATTTTCACATGTCAATGCCTGAAAATACTGCACTTAAAAACAATAACACTGTTTACTGCAGAAATTACTTTGTCTGCTTGACAGGATACATCACTGGTAAGTTAACCATCATTCACAAAAAAAAAAAATCAAGTATTTGTCTTTAATTTGTTCACTTTTCTGCTCATGGCTTCATTGAGCTGACATTTAATACAAAGAGTGAACAGTCATAAGCTTAACACAGTCACCACTGAAAAGACACTTTCCCTTACCCCCCCTCCTTCCCACATTTTAATGCACATTTTAGCACAGCTTGAACCAAAGCAAAGTGAAATAAAGTAGTGCAGTGTCTCAAGGTGTCCTTTAATGAGGGCACAGAACATTTTTCAGGGGGACAGATATACAATAGGATTTGGAAAATACGAAAGAGAAGCTCCTCCTTTATCTTTGCTAAGACTCCCTTTAGTTCAGCACATCAGATTTTAAGAGAGCAGCCAAGAGCATGGTTAACATAACAGGACTAATAATGAGACACAGAGCATCGAGAGGCCAAACAAAAGGTATTCCATCAGTATCTGCCAACTGCCCAACCTGACTGCAGGAACTGCTCACCAAGACTTTCAATGACAATATTTATGATTAAAGAGTCTTAAGAATTTGAAAGGCCCTAAAGGGGCCAATTGTTCAAGAGAACTTTTGCAGAAAGACCAGGCCTTTAGCCCAATTTTCAGCCTTAATATCCATAGTTACCAACTATTTCTGGAAAAACAAAACATATCCCCCAAAATCCACACAGCACAGCAAAACCTTTGTTCCTCCTTTTTCACTTTTACTCAAGTACGATCAGGAGCCTTCAGCCAAACCAAGTGATAATCTCCCAGTTCCACCATTTAAGCTCAAAGCACTGAAGACAAAAAGCAAGGCACACTCAATCATGGAGAATCCTGTCCCCTGCTGAGCACTGGGCAGCAAGACAGCAGCCTCATTTACAAGTATTTTCAGTGTCACCAGCATGACTCAACACCTTCATTTCCTGGGCACGTTCATCTGTATGTGTTGTGACACACCAGTCCCAGGCTTCCTGTCAATGACCTTGAGGAAATCTTGACCTGAGGTTCCCTTCTCCTGTCAGCAGGAGATGATTTTGTTCACCATGATCTGTAGCTCTCGCTGACACCAACCCAGGGTTTCTACCTGAGCCACCTCACCTGCTTTGGTTTAGCAGCCTCTGTTGCACCTCAAGGCTTGAGGAGCATAAGCCAAATTTCTGTCCACTGACTTCTGCAGAGAGGCTGCAAAGAGTTTGATGTGAAACAAGGTACAAAGACTTTGGCTGTAAAAACCACTAGAAAAGCTGAACATTTTTGGGTCTTCTACTTTCCATTTCAACAGAAGTTTTCTACACCATGTTGGACATTTTTACCACTGACAGGAAGGAAACTGCTTAGGTAACAGTTATTCAGCCTCTTGAGTCTGAACATTAATGTACACTGGGGAAAAGATATTGATTAAAATTACATTTTCACCTAAGAGTGCATGCCTTACAGCCCTTCAAGGGCCCATTTCTTCCCACTTCTTTTATACAATACTAGACTCTGCAGTTAATGGTATCACATCATTAGGACTATTACTTGTGAAGTCTGATGGCAAACAGAAAAACATAGAACAGAGTATTTAACCTCACTGAGTAACAACGAACAAGTATATACTCATTCACCCCCTACCAGAGAAGCTCACCTCATTCATGGAGATAAGCAGAAGGAATAAGAACAGCTTTTGTGTTCAATCCAAAGATCAGAAAACATTAAGATGTAAAATATTAAAAGATTAATACTTCTATGACTCTGGTCCTGTGGCATTTTTCAAATACAAAGATTGGCGACACAACATAAATGTTCACTTTAATCAGATTCAAACACATCTTCAAATCTGCCCTTCCATCCAGTAGACAACTTGTGGCAATGTTCAACTTCACAAAGGTTTGACTCTACATTAACATGGGAATTAACCTTCCTGAGCAGCAGTACATTGGTTTCTTTCAGCTCAGAGCAGAGGAAGCATCTCTTAAAGGTACTGAAGCAGAAGGTTTTTGAGCTATTTCCAGCTGAAATCCTTGATTGCCACAACTCAAACAATTTCCCTTCAACAAGTTTAAAAGCCTGACCTCTGCAAAAAAAGGAGCAAAAGACAGTCCTCCCACCCTTTGTGTAACACACTAAAAGCCATTTTTAATGGAAAAAGTCACTCCCCTATACTGTACATTTTATAGTCTTAATTTCAAACAAGGGTCAAGTCCTATTAAGGCAGGGAGCTGGTATTGGTTAACATTGCAGTACTCAGACAGTGATGTACAAGACCATTTATTTGCAGTATGATGACAGTGATATAAGTGGAAAAACCAAAACTGACATGGTTAATATTAAAACTGTTCTGACAGCAATTCACATAATCTCTGAGATACAGCTTCTTTACTTGTTCGTAGTGTGAGCCTATACATCTGAAAAAGAACATAAATTATTACTTTTTAAACACAGTTTGGCATTAAATGAATGCACAGTCAATAGTGAAAACTAACAGTTACCTCTTACTTGCTTTGGTAGGAAAAAGACCTCAAATGAAAACATTTAGAGGCAGCCAGCTACCAAGTAACACAGCTTTTTCAAACCACTGGCCGAACCAATCCCATCTTCAAACCCTTGTTGAGAATTACCGTTACTCAAGTATTTTTTGGCTTTAACAGAAAGGTGTTGTACAGAATTTTTTTTTAAAGAGAAGCAAATGCTCTGGAAAAGCCTAAAGACCCTGTACAAACACTTCTTCAGGAAACAGAAGACACAACCAAACCTTATTTTCAATCCTTAGTTAACTTTGGTAACACCTCTATCAAAAAAGCTTTAGTAAAAACATTCTTAACCTTGTACTCACTTGCTTATGCTTTCTCTTTTAGCCAATTACTCTTTTACTAATTTAAAATTGCAAAAGGGAACATGCTTAATCTGGTCCAAAGCGCACAAGACAGTCTGGGATATTACAATGATCTCTTCTGAGAGGAAAGAGAATTGCTCTGAAGAAGCAGCTTACCCAGCTTGGCCAGGACCAGCTACTACAATTTAATTTCTTGTTGGAGTCTGCAGTCACAAGCAGCTATTGCAATAGTGATTTTTAAGTATCTTAAGGAGTTTCAGATACACGAAGATATTTAGTTCAAATGAGAACTTGTATCTAAGCTGGAGATAGTTACACAGATACCTGTGCCTGGAGGTTGGGTTCAAGGCGCAGCAAGCATCCAATCTGAGTAGTTTTTGTGTGTATGATACCAGCACCAACGAAGTTAGCAGGATTGGGATCCACCTCCTCAAGTAGGGCTGATCCAAAGCCAATTATCTATTAAAGAAACTCAGGAGATTGAGATGTGGGGAGAGGACGACACAAATACCAAGTATACCCAGTCACCACCAAATAGCAAAACAAGGAGGAAACTAATTTTTTAAGTACTCAAGGTCAATTCATTACCACAAATTTTTGAAAGGTGACCCTGATAATGAGCTGTTCCTGTAAATAAGGCTCTTCTCAAAAGCAGATGAGAAGCAAGTTATGATTCAACATCAGTCTCCTCTTGTTTTGATACAGCCATTCCTGTCTTACACAGTCACTTCTGTTTTGTCTAAGGCAGCCAGTTCTACGAAGTCACTTTCCTTTTCTAACTAGTACCTCGAGTATAAATCAAGGCTTGAGCTGTCTTCCAATTCAGTTTTAAGCAGTGAATTGGTGCTTTCTTAAACAGCTTCAAGTCTCCAGTTGCTATTGCAGACTGTACGTAATTCAAACCACAGCTAGAAACTGTCCATTCAACTTGGCACTGCCACAGATCTATCACACAGCATGGACTCACACTTTCACTGGATGATCCAATTGCATATAAACAAAAATGCACAAAGTTTGTTTATACCACGTGCTAATTTTGGCTGGGATAGAGGCAATTTTCTTCTTAGTAGCTGGTATGGGGCTGTGTTTTGGATTTCTGCTGAAAACAGTTGATAACACTGTTGAGTTGTCACTGAGCACAGGTTACACAGAGCCAAGGTCTTTTCTGCTCCTCACCCCACCAGCAAGGAGGCCAGGGGTGTGCAAGGAGTTGGGACAGGACACAGCCAGGACCACTGAACAATGGGATATTCTGTACTATATGATGTCCTGGCTCAGCATACAAAGCTGGGGAAGGAAGGAATGGGAGGATGTTCACAGTGATGATGTTTTGTCTTCCCAAGTAATTGTTGTATCTGATGGAGCCCTGCTGCCCTGGGGATGGCCAAACACCTCCGTGTCAGTGGGAAGCACTGAATTAATTCTTCACTTTGCTTGTGTGCATGGCTTTTCCTTTACTTGCTGAACTCTCTTTACCTCAACCCACACATTTTCTCACTTTTACCCTTCTTATTCTCTGTCCCACCCCACTGGAGGAGAGCGAGCAGTGGCTGTGTGGTGCTTAGTTGCCAGCTGGGGTTAAAACGTGACCTGCCACTGCCCCGTACACTATGAATTAAAAATACCACACCACCACCCACCTTTGCTTTCGTGATCTCTGCATCCATCGGGTGCTTTGCTTTAAAGATATTCTGTACTTCTTGTTTTGGACTGCAAGACAAAGCAGATAAATACCTGTATAATGAACAGCATTTTCAATAGCAATTAATTCTACTGGGAGAGCTCATGGCTTACAGCATTGAGTAAGGGATGAGGCACTCATCTACAGCTACATTCACAATATACCTTTCTCTTCCCTTGCCCACCACAAGAGCCCCAAGTCCAAGTACAAAGTCTTACTTGCTCAGCTGCTTCCAACGCTGAAAAAAGTCTTGAGAAGACATCTCTGTTGGCTGGAAAAATTTATTCAGTGTGATGGGTAATTTTACTGAAAGATTTTGAAATGTTCCCCCATACCTGCGAATGGAATAGAAAAACCAGAGTGCATGTGGCAGCCTCAGCAGTGTCTCAGCAGAAATCAACCAAGCTTTGAGGAACAGTTTATGATCAAAATCCATCAACTGCACATGACATTTCTAATACACAGTTTCAATCCACTGTTAAATAAATTTATTTTCTCTGCTTAGATGGCAAATGAATTGGCAGAACTGCAAATAAGGTTCTCTCAGTTTTAGCATAGGTTTATCCTTCTAGATAGCACCCAAAGGGGCAAAAATATATCCCCGTGAAAACATATCAATAAAAACCAGTTTAGACTAGAATAACGGCGTGCAGCCCAGGACTCAGGATTTTGTACAGCTGAGCTGATGTTGAGTGGACAGAACAAGATTCTATTTCTGGTTGCATACACTTCCAGGCCAAGTTATTTGCAGAAATGTTCTTGGTTTCCAGAAGGGAGAAGTTACTGCGTATATTCCTGTCAAGATTTCTTAAGCAAACAGGAAGGCTGCTGTTTTATATAGATAGCAGAGACAGAAGTCATGGAGACATTTTATCAGTAGCTGCTTCTTGATTGTTTGGTTTGGTTGGGTTTTTTAAACCATATTGTTCCAAGTGGATTCTCCCTAGCAGCTTAAAGCTTAGTTAGATCTATTTTTGAAGCTGTCTACCCAAGAGAGCTTTGTGTGTCCACATTCTACATTTCAGTCACAGGACCATGCCAAATTTAACATCTTTCATCTAATTAATTCACTAACATTTGAATCCTTTGTTTTACCTGAACTGAATGTTCAGGATTGGAGCTTCCATGAAGTCTGATACACATTCGATGTTCACAACCTGCTGAACCTGTGCACCTCCATCCACTGTGGGGTCAACAGGTTTTGTCTGAAGATTCAGGCGTAAAAAAGTAGTTAAGGAAACAGATCAATGAACCAATAACTTCAAAAAATGCAGATCTTCCAGTAAGCTATGAGGAATCAGCATCATGTTTTCACTCATTCTCTATATGCTAGTGAACATTTAAAGCTCAGTTTTTGTACAACAAAGGAGTTTGGGGGCGTTTATTTTTTTAATTGGTTGTTGGGTTTTTTTGTACTGATACATCTACAAGCAGTAACTCCAAAAATTCTCAGTTACTTGGATATTCTTAAAGAAAGATGCCCTTAAAAAGGTGTGAAGGTACAGAGACTTCACAATAAAAACCACAGCACTATTTTGAACATTACAGAGATGCCTTGAGTCAAACATCTCTGATTACTTAATCTCCCAGAAATCCTAAATTTGCAATACCAAACATTAAGCACCAGCCATGAATTAAGAGCTTATTTTAAAGTACCATCATCTTGGCATACATGTATTCCATCTCCATGTAAAGTTTTAGGTTATCTGCTAATGCAGTACTTGAAGGACACATCTCTACCTCTGCTACTTACTTCATGTCAGTGGAGAAAGCTACAGTTCCATTGCATATTTCTTCAGCTTAATTTCTCCTTATTTCAGGAGTAAAATTTGTGTTTATAACCAGAGCTTTAAGGAGACAATCTTCCATCCCTGCTCAAGACTTGTTCTTTCTACAAGAACTTTAGAGATCTATCAGCAAGTTTCTCATTCCTTCCATGTTCAAGGAGACCAGGCCTTGATCCAACATATTTATTATTATTATTTTGTGCAGCATAAACCACTAAAACCTAGTAAGAACAGACACATGCTACTGCATTTAAGGATATTTGACTGAAGGTCATCTGAGCAGATTACTGTTGGAGTAAAATTCAAGAACTGTGTTGATGTCTTATTACCATAGAATATGAACATACGTCCTAGAAAGAGAAGAATGAGACATGAGAATTTTTAGGTGCATGTAATCACATTGAACTACTCGTGCTTCAATTCCCTAACACATTGTGTTTCTACCTTTCTTTAAAACCACTTTTAAGAACAAAACATGGTTTACATGGTTTATCTCAACAAGACACAGTTCAAAATGCAGTGATTTAACCAAGCCATTAGATCTCTCCTACAGTAGCTGTCACACAGACAGTTAAATCATCAGTAGAAGTCTTTCAGTTGCTGAAGAATTTTACTTTTTATGTTAAGATGGTACTATGCCACTAAGAGTTCTACACAAAGGGAGAAGCAAGCAATTCTAATTCAAGTCCCATCTCTTTCCTAGATGGTTCCAGTATCTTGTGCATTAAATCTGATCCGAAATATATTGTGTCTCATATCATTATAATAAGCTATAACTCAAGATATAAATTTTGAGAACAATGGTCCTTTATAAACCTGGCTGCACGAGCTGGAGCGCTGGAGCTTAACTCTCCTATTTCTTCTCAGCTACCAAAACAATCAAAAAATTTAAGGAAACAAGAGCCCACACAAAAGCCAGGGATTCACAACAGTGGGAGTTGTAAAACAGCTTAGGCCTATAATGCTATTTCCCTCTTCAGGAGCTGAAAAGTGAGTCCTATCTGGAATATCATGCTGGCAATGTGATTGATAATGCAGACACCCAACCACAGCACAAAAGATCTTACCCAGGTTCTGTCGAAATTCAGACTTCAAGCCAATTTGTAGCAACTGATTTTCAAATAAGACTCCATTATTTTTACACACGAACCTAGGGGAAGAGAGGGAAAACATGTTTTAAATTGAGCCACATCAAACAAATTTAGAACCACAAAATTCAGGGGTTACATAGAGGATGAAGATTGCGGTTAACCTAGAATGCATCAATCTGTGAGAGAGGCCTTTGCAGAAAACTGCAGTGTTAGAAAAGACAATTTTACAACCAGAGCCACCACTTGTAGGACACTAAAAGAACTGACATTTTTATTTGATAGAATGTCTTGAGAAACTACGAAGGAAACCACATATGCTATATACACACACACTGTCTAATAAAGGACCAGGTAACAGATTACGATTTTTCTTATTAGTCTTGAGAACTTCTGAAACTCATTAGGTTGGTGCAGAATTGAAAAGTTTGAAGCTTTGTTTAAACCTGAAAGAAAAAAACCCTCCTTGTTTTATCATTTCTGTATCGCCTAAGCCAACTGAGAGATGCACTTTTTCCATTTTGAGAGAGGAAGCCCATTCTCCAGTGATCTCAGTCCTTTTCTATCACCCCTCAAAGTAGAAGAGGTGGTCAGCAAACATCTGCCTTTTGCATACAAGGCACTTAAAACACACTCCCAAATACCAGTACTTTTGACAAGTACTCTGTTTTTTCTTTATTTCCAAATAGTTGCAAAAACTTAATAGACAACTGGCATTGCCTCATTTTAGAGCAGTGTGTGATAGCACTGACTTGTAAAGGCAACTCTAACCTGTAGTATTCATGAGCCTGTCACAAAATCCACAGCATCCACAGAGGTATTCTAGTCACAAGTCTGACAGTACATGTTTCTCTAGTTTTGCTGGTATTAAGTAATGAACAATATAGTTTTGCTTTATAACTATATTCTGGAAATTGCCCAGCCTTGCAAGGTTTTAGTATTGCTTACTTGTGAAAAAGCTCATCAGCATCATGCACAGTATCAGCTGGTTCCTCAGAAACTACCTCAGATGAAGCCAGGTCAGGGCTAGTTCAGGCAGCACAAAGGAAGAAAGGCAGCAGCGACAGAGACAGCAGGAGTTAGTAAAGACAGCTTAGAGCTTAGTTACTTCTTTTACCTCCTTCCTCAAAAACGGCACTGCTGAGCTTAATGCACGAGAAATTGATTAGCTGCCCTAGCTCAGTACCCTAGAAAGGTTTTAGGCATTAGGCAATGTTTTCCCCCACTTCTCTCCCCCATCCCACCCCGACTGTTAGAAAACAGCAATCCTTCATGAAGACAGGAGACAGCTGAAGGTGTTCAGTAAATGTAAACCTCTTACAGAACCAAGTCCTTTCAGGTGTTAAACTGTGACAGCAAAAGTGTTTAAGTTCAAAATCAAAAAGGTAGCTGCATATTAACTACTACAAAGGTGTGCTTAAAAGCAGAGGCCTCATCAACCTTAGGGACCCTTCTAATTACAGGTGCACAATCAGTCCCTAAAAACACACAAGTATTAAGCATAGGCAAGAGTACACGGGTACACAGAGAATGACTTACCCAAGCAACAGATTAGAAACAAAAGTGACAACAGCACTAAAAAGAGGCAGGAAACTGTAAAAAGCAACTTCTCAGTATCATTAGAGAAGCATTTCATCATCTACAGACAGACCAAGGAGTTGGGCATTGCTATACTTTCTTCTGCAGAAAGAGAAAACTCTTTTTAGGTAACATTTGCTTATGAAGCTACTAGTATTTGGTTCCTTTCTTTACCCTCTTAAAAAAGAAAAGCATGAACAAGCTTGTGTAACTTCCTAAAGTCCTGGTTTTGTGTTGTATGATCAAGTATCACCTCTGACCTTCCAAGAGAAACACAGGATCAAGTATTAATCACTGCAAACCTGTGACAATGCATTGCCTGGTATAAAATTTTGATGAAAGTGTCAATGATCCAGGCAGATCAGTTTCCCTAATTATGTCTTTTATATTAAGATGCACTGAAAATTTCTTGTGCCAACATTCAAAATTTGGTCCTTGACAACAGTAATATGTTCTTGTCCAGTAAGACAACTGATTTTAAAGACATTCCATGATTTTATTCTATTTATTCCCAAAATTTTACCCAAATAACATTTGAGAGTAGCCACAGTGGCTTTTAATACTAATGGGGTTAATAACACATTGTACCTACACTACACTTGCTAATGTAATTGTAGTATCAAATCCCCTTTAAAAAAAAAAGAAGAAGAAAACCACTTGTTCTTTATCCCTCTTTTCACGCCTCTTTGTCAGACAGTAGCAGAACAACTGAAGTGTATCTTTAAATTCTGGGAAGCAGTATCTCTGGATACAATCCATCTCACTGTTTCAGTAGCATCTCACATTTCAGTAGCTTGCCATAAGTGGAGAGACACAAGAATACTTTATGAAAATGAAATAAGAATAAATGTATTCATATCAGGGCAGATAACCCCCACTTCAAGAAGTATGGAGATGCACGAGCAGCTTAATTTAATGAAGAAGCATGAAAACCAGACACTACTGTGCGGCAAATATCCTCAGGTTGAGTACTACAGACTCAGTTTTTCCAGTAGAAGAGATGTTCTGTAACAACAGCACATCCAGCAGAGTGTCCAAGAACACCTCTCTTGCTGCAAAACTACCACCCAGGAATGCATTCAGTATGCTGGAACAAAACCAAATGTTATGTATGTTTTTCCTTCAATCCTGTTTTAATAGACAAATTCTCCTTTAAACTCCTTTCAGGGTGACTTAATTACCTCGCAAAGTTGTCATCAGAACCAGGAGCAAGAGGTGCAACTGCAGAAGCTGAATCTGAAAATACATCCACGAGCAGGCTACCACTAGAGGAAGGTGGGGGAGCTGAATTGGTGACAGGGGCAGCACCCAGACCCAGCAGATCCGCCGATGGAGAAGGAGTAGACTAAGGAAGACAAGACACTTTGGTGTTACACTGCAACAAAACTACAACAAAGCTGTCTCGTTTGCATAGACAACTAAGCTACGGCAAAGTGCCTCTCCCCACCCCAAATCAAAGTTTGAATGGATGTAAAAGGGTTCACAAATGCAGCAGTTACCATGCTGAATTTCAACTTATGGTCATTTACAGATGTGGTTTTCTTTTTTTCCTTTGAAGAGAGTTATGTCCATCTAACCGTTAAATAAAAACAAAACCGAAATTCATCTGTCTAGAATCCAGTTCTGCAGAAGAAAGATGACAAAGATGACAGTTTTTCCCCCTTCTCCTTTCCCATCAGTTTCAAGGGAAAATAAGTACTGTAGGGAATAAAATTCACATGTGTTGCTTTTCTTTCATAAAGAATCCATCAAGAAAGGAAGTGGCTGTTACACAAACCTAAATCAGAGGTCATCACAGCATCTTTAAAATTGACTATCAGTTTAATCCTGGGTTTTTGAAGCCCAGCAAATCTTAGAAATAATATAAACCCAACCAGCAAAAAAAGCAGAGCTCGTAGCCACTTCAAGCTGCAAACACTAGAGGAAGAGACAAGATGTTTAAACTTTTTTTCCTCAAATAGAACAAATCAAGCAGCCAGGACACAGAATCATGCAACAGAGGCTGCATACATGTGCCCAAGTCACATGCAAGAACAAAGCATAGACTGTTAATCAAAATGGTCATGTATTAGACATTAGCAGCTTCCAATATGCCAGATAATCTGAGGATGAGTCATGAGATGCATTTGGATGAATCTGAAATCTTGTTTTTGTAATCCAACTTAAAGTTATCATATACTCCATACAATATAATGAAAAATTCCCTGGCAAAAGACTTTAAGAAGCCAATCATTAGGAACTATTAAAACAAAAAAAGGTTGGACCTCAAAATTCTAATATTTTTGGTATCTAAACCACATAAAGCCACGGGTGAAGGTAACACTGTGCAGTTTGTTACATGGCTGCAGCCCATGAAGTGAAGCTCGTAAAGCATAATGCACTATTAACTGCCAGTCACCTCAATATGGCATGCAAAGAAAACTTGGCAACTTTTCTGCTGGAAAGAGATTTCTGTCCAGTAAAAACTGTTGCACATGGAGTAGCTATTCTTACGCACTGCAGTGACTAAGTAGTAAAGTATTATGCTTTAACAAACTGGGCAAGTAGCATGCTACAGTATTTCCTTCTCTAGGTAATCTTCTACTATATCTTAAATCTAATTACAAGTTATTCTAGGCATTAAAACCAGAAAGAAGTATTATGTTATGGGAAAAATTGATCCTACCAGCTTTAACTGATGATAAAATGAGAAGCGTCAGCTCAGAAGAAAAAAACCCTGTGCCCTTCTCTAGCATAACTAAACTCAAATAGTACTGTCAAATAAAACGTAACAACTTTCTATTGATTTAAGGACATCCCTGTGAAGTCAAGTGTTGTCCACTTCTATTAAAAACAATAATCCAAAGCAAGATGCAAAATAACATGTTACACAAAGCAGAAAAACAGATGATACTCTGAAATTCAAATTAACTTCTTTAAAATATGTTAATTTTATAATCTCACCCTCAGGGCAATTTCACCGACAAGGAAATTCACATTTCTAAAGTTTACAGCAATATTTTTCAAACAACAATGTAAAAGGGATTATTTTAGGCTGCAGACAGTTTGTCCCCATTTACATAAGATTTCCAAAGGAAAATTGCATCCAAGCACACAGCAAGGGGAGAGCAGCTGTACGTTCCCCTGCTTTATAGCAAACACCCATAGCCTTAAGTTTCAGATGAGAGGTTTTAAATCCCCAAAAAACCACTTTGAGAAAACCATTCTTTTCTCACTTGCACACCATCTAAATTAGTGAAATAACAGCTTTTAAACTCACAACAGCACTGGCATTGACAGAGGCAGGTTCAGCACTTCCATTCATATCAGAGCTCCTCTCCTTTTTGATCTCTTCCAGGTCAGTGACTGTGCCTGGGCCTTTCTTCTTCTTCAGTTTAGCCAAAATAGAAGATTCCCTCTCTGGAAATGGAGGCATTTCTTCCAACACTGTAGCCTTACCGCAGGAAAAAAAAAGTATCAGTTAAACCTCAGAGAAAAAGCCAAACCAGCTTCTGACTCTTTGAAGAGACACACCCTTACGGATTGCATAAAGCAAAAGCAGAAGTAGTTAGCCACAAAGAAGATGATTATGCAGTTTATTGTAGTGAGGGATTGATCGCTTTTTTAAAAGAAAAAATTCTTTAAAACTTTCTGAAGTCCTTCCAAAGCACTTGGCTACGAGAACAGGAGCATATCACTTCTCTTTAGATCATAGCAGATCTAAGGGTCCTTAAGTCAGGCAGACCTAGACTTAAACCACAGAGAATACTCAAGTACTCAGACCTAAGCATTTCTTAGATGTCAAAACTAAATGTGCAATGCTCTGCTCAGGCCTGAGAGCACCAGGTTAAATCACCGAACTCCAAGAGACAAAAAATTACACTTTTCCTGTCCACCATCACGTAAGTCCTCAAAGAAAGCACCGGCCTTTTGATATCCAAATCCTCTAGGACCCTGGTATTATGCCAGGTTTCCCCGGCTTCTCAGGTCCAGATTAATCTTAACCAGGTCTTAATGGTCATTTGTCCCATTACAGCAATAACAACTTGGAATTTAACTCTAAATTGAAGATGACTACAGCAGAATTAAGAAGACTAAAGAACCAGCATCCACATTGTAATCCTTAATCCTGCACTAAGATTTCTGAGCAATCAGGTAAGGTTTAGTGGAGTTTAACTTGTTGACAGCAGAGTACTGCGTAATAAAGAAAAGAAACCTTTATACCTACCAATATATCAGTACTAGCAATAGTACTGAGCCTCAAATACTCAACAGCTCTCTGCTGCAGCTCAACATCAGCATTCTTTAGCTGACTGTCACTGCGCAGCACATCTTGAATTGTAGTTTTGATTTCTGGAAACAGGTTCACAAACTTGATGTAGGTAGACAGAAGCAGAGCTCGGGTAGGAACACTACACAGATGAAACTTGGAATGTAGCAAGTTGAACTGGATGAGGGGACTTAAAAGATGGAAGAAAAATAAATTGTTCAGTTTTGTAGACATGATAATCCTTATTAATGCATTATTAACAAGAGCTGAATCATTTGTTAACTAGCCTTTAGGAATATTAGGAATTAAATTCTTTACAGAAAGCATTACTACTTTAATTCAGTATTTTAGAAGGTGTTTTACCTTGATCTTGGATCACCTGCTATCAGATTTCCAAATTCTCCCAAGATGTAGCCACCTACTTTTACAAGATTCTCGTGGCATGCTGGAGCTTGAAGGGCCTGTAACGCATTAATAATCATTGATATGCTATGTATGAAGAAAATTCATCTGTTCTGTCACCTCCATTCCCAGTTTTCTCATCTATTTTCCTGCAAGAGCAGATCATGGGTCTAGGCACTACAGAGCACTTATGAGAAAAACACGATGGGTGGTACGATTTCACAGAAGACTCTAATGTGAGTATGACTTGATTAGGAGAACTCTTAGGCCCATCTAGCAGCACTGTGGACTTTAGAGGACAGACAGAGCTCCTTAAGTTTCCCCTGTTACATCATGTGATGCTTCCTTAATTCTTAGCTCATTTTGAAAGGGAACTGAAAACAGTTATTCTCACCTCAAAAACAGTCTTTGCTGCATATCCTTGTACATCATCCCTGTTGATGACAATCTGAATAACTCGATACCACACTTCTTCACTGACGTAGTCACCAGCAATACGAATCAGGTTCAGGATTGTATCCACATACCAGGTGTAATCCACTGCATACTTCTCAGCTAGAATCGCAACCTTCAGAACCTGAGCACACAAAAGAGAACACAGAAGGTTGGCTGGCTCTGACTACGAGCTGGAAACACCTGGTGATGCCCCACACTGGCCCAGAAGCCTCAGTTTCAGATGCATGAGCTTGTTCACTTGTTCCCACAGCTAAGGTGAAAGGTGAACAGTGAAATGCTGTGCCAGAATACACCAGTTGCCAGGCACATATTGCTTTCCCCACAAGGCATTCAAATATGTTGTATCTTTGTGGCTTTTCAATCGTGTACCTAAATGATCAAGAGCAATTTCTAGAATATTTTTTGTTTGCTATAAAAACACCCTCTAAACTACCACTGAGACAGGATCAAATAGGAAACTGGAAACCTCTCAAAGAAGTGTAGAAGGTGGAAACTCAAGATAGCAGAGGCAAATAGAGTCACCATAGTATAGCTGACTTTTTCAGGTCATACTCAGATTCCTGCATCCTGAAGCAAACAGTCAGCTTCACGGGACACCCCATGCAAATTATTATCAGTTGCATTTACTACTCCTAAAAGGACAGGTCAGTATAAGGGAACAGAATGAAATTCTCATTATCTGCCAAGTCAGGGGACATTGTCAACAGCAGCCAGACAGTACAAGAGGTAAATCAACTAACACTGTATTCCACATTCACTTCTCCAACCAAGGAACTTCAGCACCTAACTAAGCTAAATAACCGTAAGTACAAGTTTTGCTTACCATCCTAAAAAAGTTTAAGTTGAGTATTTCAACTTTTATCCTACTGGTAGGAAGGAGATAGATATAAGGCCTCCCAACTGATTATAAGGTATTGTTTTTGGGAACCCTTAGACTGAACATTCTCAGAGCACACAGAGTATAAAGTTCTACCTACAAATAAGCATTTACCACAGTAATTTTTGAAGCTATTGGAAAACTGACTAGAGTAGGACCTAACCCTCACATGTAGAGCATGTGTTGGCTCAAGCACTGATAAAATTCACTTTGCTTTCTACATGCACTGTCCCAAGACAAGACCAGCTTTTAAAATTCTTAAGTTTCCAAGGTTTCCCCCTGCCCCCTGGATTAGTTTAACCTAAATTCTTTGCTATTAGACTACAAACTTAGGGATTTGTTTGTTTGTTTTAGTAGTTTTGTCTGGGTTTTTTTTTAAACCACCATGAAAAGCAGTCTCTATGACAGACTATGCAGCATCCCAATCAATAAATGATACTTATGATACCAAATCCAGCTATGAAACAAATAAGAAAAACACCAATATCTTACAATTTCTTCTCTAATGGAATAATCAGCAGTCTCCAGGTAATTGAGCATTTCAGCCACAATCTGCTGGGCATTGCTTCGGTCACACATTGCATACAGGAGATCTACAGCTCTTTGTCGTACACTTACATCTCTTTCAGTCTGCAAAAAGACAAAGAGTCAAAGGTCAAGATGATTTCATCTTTGTTTGGAAAGTACATGCAACTTCAGAGATGAAACTTAGTATAATCCACAGTCAAATTTATAACAAATGCATTTGCATAATTTTTCAGATGCAGAATGAACTCAGATATACCCTTTATATAAGCTATGAGTTTCTTATGCTATTTCTCACTTTCAGTCATCTAGAAAGAGGTCACTGGAGACTCAGACAGCTTCCTGCTTTTAAATAGTATCACAAAAATTCGAATCATCAGGTTTTGTTTCTGTCGCATACTTATTCAAATCTGTGCAGGTGCTGGAAGAATGAAGGAGTTTGTACAGAACACTTCAGCATTACCCAAAGTAGTGTGAGTGAATTTGTAATCCACTACGCATTAAGTAACTGGTACCAGTGGCCAGAAATGCAGCCATAGCTGGCTGAAATTGTTAAATTGTTACCAGGCCAATGAGCATTTAGCTACCTGCACGTTTAGTGTTGGGCATGCCTTGTAACAACTGAAGTCCAGCTAGAACAGATACATACTTTGAACTTAGACAAACAAACAAACAACAGCACAAACTTGGAAGACCACAGAAGCATTTAAACATCCAAGTGTGCAAGTAAATTTACATGCAAATCAGTCTTACTCTTTTGACTTCTGCTTTGCCACATAAACATGGCCTGTGAACGTGTCTTTCTGGTCTTTACAATTCTGCAGTGGAAGCTGATCTGTTCTAACACTCCCCATAAGCTACTACAGTGAAGGAACACTGTCCAATACCAGCAAGACAGTAATAAAACTGTCTTCCCAGTATTGTCAATTTTGAAATTCCACATTTTTAAATAATTATTAATTTTTGGTCTACACTTGAGCGGATACCAGTGTTACAAGGGACACAGCTACAGGTATCAGATTTACCATCAAGGTGCAGAAATCAACAAAAGCCGACCTCTGTAACTGCCAGCACAGCAAGATTTTGATGGATTGAGGTAAAAAACTAAAGCAGACTTCAAAGAGTAACTCGTTTGGTCCCTAAGTATTATTAGCTTGATTGGGAACAGGGAGCTTGGGGCAGTGGGGGACAGGGCATTGAGGCAGGGGAGAAGACAACACTCAAAAACAGACCACGCACTTCAATATTTACCTTCAACGCATTGATAACTGTTTCTATGTGTGTTTTCACAGCCTCATGTGAGAATTCAGAGCTGGCAAGCGTGCACATGCTTTCCAGTGCTAGGTAACGCAAATTAGTTTCTCGGTGCTGCAAGAACTGACCTAGCTGGTTACAGGCACGGACTAGTAGGTTTGGCTCACTGCACAGAACAGGAGAGAAAGTGAAAGGGTTAAAAGCAACAGGTTTGAGAACACTCAATACAGAATACTATTTCTGCAGTGGAAATTTCTTAAAATGCCTCAAAGTGTCTGCTAGAATGCTTTGCTAGTGAAATGTAAATTCAGATACTGTGAGCAAATAATCTCTGTTGGATTAGAGCAGTGGGGTCAATACAAAACATCAAATAAAGAAGCAGCAAAAACCAAAGCAACACAGTTCATTAACACTGTTCAATTACATTGCTGTAGTTGTGTTCCAGCCTAGCAAGCAACTTCCTATTCTTTTCCCCTCCACTCCCTCCCCATTAAAATCTGATTAACTGTTCAAGACAAAACTCCAGTTTTTCACTTTAAAAACCCCTCTGATAACAAGTGTTGTCCCAGCTCACCTGTCATGATGTATAATTAAGCTTATCGCCTCAAACAGGACAGCATTCTTCGCATTCGAGTGTTGCACTTTCTTTGACTTTGGTGGCTCCTGTGCTTTGTTGAGGATGGTTTCCAGGCATTCTGTCAGACGGCCACGTACCGCAGGGTCTTCTGGAGAACAACAAGCCGTTGGACAACTTCATTTTGCTCCACACCCTAATCCCTACCTTAGGTTTTCCCCTGGCTGAATCTAAATAAACTGAGGTAATTGATACACTAAAAACATTTCCACTCCCCAACATACATGTGGGAAAAGAATTCCAAGCCACAGTTCTATTTCGGTGAGAACAAAAGCCAAACACAAATCTGCATGACAACATACTTCAAGGCTTTAATATAGTTGATAATACTAATGAGTGTTTAAAATGGCAGCTGCCAATGACTTGTAAGATGCACAATGATTAGACATTTTGTTAAAATTAAACACAACATAATTCAAAAGGCCAAAGAGTTTAGAGCTACCAGAAACACTCAAGAGTACAAACTTCAGTATCTTTGCCTTAAGACAATGTGCTTGCACTCTGAGCTATGGTAACACTGCAGCGCAGTAGCTCTTTGGAGCCAGCGTACTGCAAAAGAAAGATAACCACTGCTGTGATTTGTGCATTACCTGGAGGTGGATAGCACTGTAACAGCCTCAGAAGTTTCACAGATAGCCAGGGAGCAGGAACAAAGTAGTATGTGTAGTCCTGAAGGTCTGTTGATGCAGAAGTTACAATCTGTAAAACAAACAGCCAGCATGTCAGCTACTGAAGTTAATTGATTCACAATCATGAAAAGGACCCAAAGAACACTGTAGGTCACCTCTGACAGAAGCTTAAAAAACTGTGTCACTAGCAATGTATAGTTCAGTAGATTAATTAGGTGCAAGCTGCCATACTATGAGTACACCACAGTAAATGCTAGTAATAGAAATTCAGTTTTGCAGATACAGTAGTCTAGGAAGTCTCATCATGAAAGCCTACTCGCTTTTTTAAAGAATGAAGACAACCATCTTGTAACATCAAAACGTTTAACCAGGTTCCAGCAATTCATAGATTCAGCCAACAGTCTCATGGCTGCTGATAGGTGAGCCTGGAATTCAAGTACAAGATGCTATGATAGCATCTACCTAATATCTTCTACCTAAAGCAGAAGGACCAACTAACACCTTCAGTAATATCCATACAGCAAAGCAAAAAAGAGAGAGCATTTACAGAAGAGGTTTATATGCATAATGAAATGTGATAAGGATTAGATTAGGTTACCCCTCTTCATAGATTTCTTTTACCCCTTTTATTCTAGGGTAACCATGAGTTTGGCACTAGCTTTGCTCAAAATATTCTACCTAATTCTTGCTGCTCCATTACAGAACAGCCTTTCACTTCCCTCAGTGCTCCCTTGCTTTTAAGTATTAGAAAAATCTTCATATTTGAAAAAAAATTAAATTTCTGTAAACTACAAGTAATTTGGGTATAAAATGCATTAAATGGCTCTAAAATACATTTGAGAAGTAGCAGCCTCCCTTGTATTGCACACCTTCCAAAAGGGGGAGGTGGGGGGGAATCAAACAGAACAGTGACATCAGTTTTCCAGCACAGGAATGTTAACTTAGAGACATGTCCCCTCCACTCCTCCCTGCAACCCCTGCCCCTGCTTAACCCCCTACACCCATTTACAGACTATCAAATGCTTATGATTATTAATTTAACAGCAGCTCAAAAGAAGGAATAGGAAGGCAATTCATCTTGTAAGAAGCTTAGATAAAGTTAAAGCTACAGTATGTATTTTTGAGGGGCTTGTGTGAAGTCTGTAGAATCAGTCTTTGATCCAACTATTCTTTGGCATTACAGTTAGAAAGTGAGGATTACTACTTGGAGCACAGCAGGGATTAAACCAAGAAAGTTTGGGCAAGCCAATACAGCTTTCTGTCCTGGTAAGCAACAAGCATTAAAACAGGTTACCTGAAGCACCTACATGAAGCGACACTGAATCATCTTCACATTTAATGGTACAGTAAACTAATCTGACCCTAGAAAGCTGAGCAGGAAGCTAACCTGATCTAGAAAGATGAGTAAATTAATCAACAGTGAAGTATTATCAGGGTCATCATTGCACTCACTCTGCTTAATCTAGACACTGCCAAGGAGACTGAAGTCTTAAACTCTTCCGGGTTCTTCTGTGCCAAAGTGGTGATCAGACTTGTAGCCGCAGTAACCACACCCTAGGAAAAAACCAAACAAAACACAAAAAAACCCCGCATTCAATTTCGTATCAGTTTATGATGCTGCCCATTAACACCTTTCAATTCAACTGGTTTTTAATATACAAAAAAAGTATGTTTATCCCCTTACAAAGCCCTACATTAAAAAATCTTGTATTTGGCTAGCAACTAGACTAATTACACACCTGCAGAATCCAACAGAATTTTCAACAACATGATACTGCCATGCTTGCAGAGCATTTTATGTTATTTTTTGTATTAGCTTTGTCTCATGTTTGGATAGTACATCTAAAATAAGAGAGCTGTATTAAAATTAAGCCTGGACACAAATTGTCTTATTATACAAGAGAAGCATGAGCAGAAGAAATTCAGCAGCAGATCATCCAGGAAAGAATTCTTACAACCCAACATGAGGAAGGAGCTTAGTATAACACAAGCACTAGATATTACTACTGCAGACTAAAGCACTCTTATTACTGTTGAAGCACAGGTCTTAAGACCCTTATTTTCATAAAGTAACTGGACTGGGGGAAAAAACAGGATCTCCTTTCTAAAGCAATAGGGTTTTTTAACCATCAAAGTAAGAGTGACATGGACACCACAGGATAAGGAAGTCTAAGCAATGACAAACCAAGTCTTGAATTTTTAGTGCAGATCTAATCTTAAAAGGCCTAGGAAAACTAGTATTACACCTATGCAATGTGACTTAGTGTAACAAGGCACAAGATTAATTTATTTAAAGCCAGAGGACAAGAAGAACTAGTACATACCAGTCTTCTATCTAAAGTGAAAAGGTAAACAAAGCTTTATTAAAAATGAATATATACAGCAACTAAAAAAGGACAACTCCTTCCATTTTCTTCCCGAAGCCTGAAGACAACAGCAACCCACTTGCTTGAAAGACCCAAGAAGAAATAAATTGTGTATTTAACAGCAGAAGTAATATCATTCTCTATACATACTAGGCCCAAGAAGCATAATGAAGCTGATTTACCAGGTGCTGGTCATTGAGGAGATGCACCACTCTAGATGTCCAGTCTCCCATGGGAACAAGGTCAGGAGAAGTTCTGTATAAACGCAGCAAGCATAAAGCAGCACTTTGCTTCACACTATCCATAGTGTCCCTGCAAGACATACATACAGATTTAAAATACAGTGGTTAAGGCACAGCAATACCTGCAGGACGGCTTTATGCCAGATTTCACACTGACTCAGCATCCCTGGCCAGGCTGCCTCTTTTCAGCAGAAGTTCACTGAAGTCTTCCTCTGTTAAAGTATTTGTTCTTCTTAATTTTTCCACGAAGTTTAATTAGTCAAGTTTTCAACTATTACATACGCCTAGTAGCCTCTCTAACGATTCTTTACAACTTGGAGTGACATTTCCCATCTTTTTATGGGAATTGGAAGTTCATCTCATCTAATCACAAGAACAAGCTTCTTCCAGGCTGACTGAAATCAAACGGTTCAGACCCACTACCTTATGAATGTGACCGAAGCTGGATCTCCTGATAGGTCCTGCGTGTCAGATAGAAATCATGAACTACTCAACAGCTTCAGCACCTACAGCTAGCATCCAAGTTGGCTGTCACCAAGCACACAAGCCACAAATCTATTCACCTTGCCATCCCTGCTGCTGGCACAGAAATGGACTATTTTAAGAGTGGCATGCAACTATTCTAGTTGAGTGAACTCCTTTTCACAAAGTAGTTGATTAAGCATTTTGTGGGATGCACAGACAACAGCTATAAAATGTACAGAGCACTACCAGTAAAAGTTTAGGAGGCAGTTTATAATGTGCAATCTTGGTTAAATGTTCAGAAACCTCTACATCCCCAGTAGAAGTTCAGCCCAGCTATTCTTCATGAATTTAGCAGTTTTCCATGAGATCAAATTGTACCTCAGTTAAAAAACACAAACCAAAACAAAACCACAAACCTATTCCTCCCCTGTGTCTAATTTATATTTAAACCAAGAGAGCTACATTAAAGTTGCAAATGTAACTGACAATGCTCATTCTGCCTGGGTCACTTAGACAGGATAGGTACACAAACATATTTTACATATATTATCTTAAAAATGCAGAAGGAATGAGACCCTGAAGAGTGATCTCGGAACACAAACACAGCTCAAAATTTAAACGAGTCTGAACTGAAGGTGCTGTGCTCTGTCTGTGATTAGTGACTCCAAGTGAAATTTTTGGAACTTTTTAAGGTTATCTTATTAAGACCCATGACTCATCGCTGCAGTGTTGTCTCCACTATGCTCCATGGAGAACAGCACCTGGCAAGGGCAATGGCCTGACATTTAGTGTATTAATACAGTTCTTATACTACATGTCACTTTTCATATTAATGTAAGACATTTATTTGTTATAAAAAGATCCATGCACATTCTAAAACATTTCATATCCATAACAGTTTAAATGCACTGTTTGCACTTGGACATTTTAAGTTTCAAAATAATTAGCCCTACAATCACAGGTCCAACTTTACATTGACTTAGCTATACTTTGCCAGGTCTGTTTAGAAACTTTCAGCTATACAAAAGTAAGAAAGCTGGTGGTGACTTTTTGCCATTTACATGAATTGCTGTTTATATGGCTAAGAGAGGAAGCAAGAAAGCTCACAAATCAATATTATCATGTTCCTTATGAAATCAGCACATTTACGTAAGAACTTCAGTTTATAACAAAATTTGTAGTATAAACATCTATTTAGGTTCATTTCTTTCTTTTTTTTCATCAGGAGAGATCAGAAAAGTAAAACATACACATTTCAGGGGTGTTCACTACCACATATTTATCCAGAACAAAAATCAGATCACAACAAGGCTGTAAAAGCCTATTTAAGACACCAAAAGTCTTAATTTCTATGTAGTTTTACACTCCTACAAGCAACTCCACACTCAGGCAAGGCAAAGCACCTGCGGCTACTGGAACTGTCACTATTTATACTGCAAGGCCGGGGCTGTATAGCCCAAGCATGGATTAATCTGCTGCAATGGAACCAAGTTGCTGAAAAGTTTATAGGTGTTGTATTTGAAAGAGGCACGTCATACCTACCCAGCCACAAGAATTTTGGGAATTTCTCCAGCAAACGCTTCCGCCATCTCCCGGCTGCCCACGTTGGCAATGCAGTGCAGAGCAAGGCCCATGAAGGTGGGGTTCCGGCTGGCCAGGTCGTTCTTGATGGCGTTGTTTATCAGGCGAATGAGCTCGCTGTTAGAGTTCACCAGCACGGAGATGAACAGATAGCCCTGGGAGTCACAGCAGGGAAAATCTATTTTAGCTGACTTCATTTACCGTGGCATTAACAGAAAACATGATTTCTTTGACATATACACTTCTCTCCAATACCATATGGGCAGAAACGGGTATTTAGATTGAGCGAATGCTAGAATGATTAAGTGAATTAAACAAAACTGAGTAAGTTCAGTGTTACCCTAATTATCTGGTTTAAAGTGTTTTCTCAGACTGTTTTGGCATATACTCAAAAGATCAATTTAGATGAATGGGGACTAATCAAGATTTTGCTTATTATTCAAATACTAGTAAGTTAGATGCACCTGATAAACACAACCTTACCTAGGGAGATGGAAACAGATATTCTGAAAATTAAAAGGTTACTTACCTTTTAATGCAAGACTTGAGGCAGTTTCTTAACAAGAGTAATAATTTTATGCAGAGCATACATTTTAGCTTTTGCAATTAGTTCAAGACTCTGTGCACAAAGGTGTTTAGATTTCAGAATTACTCCTAGAGCCAAAATAAGGCTTTAAACCAGGGCAGGGGGAATGAAGCAAAATTCTTTACAGACTCCACAGCTGAGGCAGGATATTAGACAGACCAGTTTATCTTTAATAGAGCCCAAGTTACTCACAATTTGTTTCTCTGTATATCTATTGGAACTGAGCAGGTTTACAGCCTCCATGTGACCAAAGTCAATGTCATGCCCCAGCAGAAAGATGAAGAGCAGTTTGCAGACATATTTTTTCTTACTGTAACCATCCAGAGCCTTGTCACCTGAAAAGCAAGGAAATGAACAACAATTAAGTCTATGTTGAGCTTAATACCTGGTTACCTAGTGATAATTCCATCTACCATTATCTATATCATAAAGGATGCTCATGAAAGGATGGTAATGAAATAATGCTATGATCTAGTCCTTGAAGTATCCTGCAGTGTCTTTACAGCATATTCTTGCTAAGAGGCAGTGCATCCATGTTTGCTCCATTTTGATTTTCCCACTTCTGTTAAGAGCATTTGTCTTCCATACATGTTCTCCTCTTAAACCAATTATCAAACCTTTATCTCAGTAAAAGTGTTAACACACTTTTCCAAGTGCACCACTGTAGCAACAAAAAATTCCCAGCAAGTTGTTTTAGAAAGATCAGGTGACAGTGGTATATCCCAAAGACTTGAAGAAACACATGAAATGAGATTACCATGAGAACTTTAAAGGTTTTCTAAAATTAAAGTATTCACAAGTGCTCCAGTTCTAGAAGAAAAATGCACCCTAAATAGGTTTGGCCATATGTTGCATTACTGCTGATTTTAGAAACTTGCAAAAGTGACATGGAGCAGTGCAGCTTCCAGTTCATCAGGAGACCATTGTTTTTCCTGAAGGGAAGAGCTGCATATGAACGTAAAACTTTTCTGTGTTACATTCTCTCCATACAACAGCATAAAGTCACCCCAAGACATTCCCTACCTCAAACCAGGAAATAAAGGGGTATCCAGTAAATCAGGCAAAACTGAATGCTGGATAGTTCAGTCAGGGTAGCAAAATTCTAATATGTCCTGCTGCCTAAAAGGCTATGTAAGCTCCTTTGCCTCAGCATTCTGGGCCTGGAATAACTGATCTGTTACATCAAGTGTGTATTCCTTAGTGACAGGCAAATTCAGCTAGAACAGCACTGCATACACTAAAGCTTCAATAAGATATCCCTTACTCACTGCCGTTGCCAATAAAAGCTCTAAGCTGCCTTTTTATTTTATATTTAGCTGCCTATTACATAAATCTGAAGTTAAAAAAGAAACTTAATAGTACAGAAATTGCTCCTTCTTCCTTCTCATGAACTGATACAGAGGCATGTTAAATTTCCCACACCACTCGAATCTACAGCTCCCCTGGATTTCACACTACATTTACAGACTGGATAAAAACCAAGGAAACCTTACCAGTCCTCAACTTACAGTTAGTGAAGGAATGAAGACTACCATCTGCGTGTGAAGCCATGTAGCAGTGAACCAACAGAAAGCATACTGGCCCACGGAAGTACACAATGCTAAAAGGGGATGTCTACAGGCTGCAACTATGCATTTCGGGGGTTGCTTTCTATTTTGACCCTAAAAACTTCTTTTATTTAGTCTTATTTGAACTGAGATAAATTTAAGCAAACCACCACTATTTTAATGCAGACAATGATACCCTTCTAATTTGGGTTTTTAGGCACTCGTTGATTTTTTTTAACTGGCACAGACAGTGCACCAGCTGCCAACAAAAAGCTTCACCTTAAAGCTATTTTTATGTTGTGCAAAGAGGAGCTGTCTTCAGGTCCATACTAAAGAAGCCAATATATGTCACATTTTACTTCAATACAGGAAGCAGCACTACTGAAGATACCCACGACAGTGAAATCCTGCTATACTGGATCCTGTCAACATCCTCTGACAACAGCCAGCTCTGCAGAAAGCTGCCCAAAGACATGTTTTCTTCAAGCCACTTTTACAGTTTGTGCCATAAGGCTCTTTTCCTGCTGAGTCAGCAAACAAAGGTAGGGAATTTTGCTTTCCTAGACATTGGAATTACTGTTAGAAGAACCAGAGTGAAACATCCGGTGGGAATTTTTTCGCCCCTTCTTTGGAAGCAATGTGGCCAGAGGAAACAGAAGATATTCAACCATGTCTGCCCATCTGCTATGACCTTCAAACTATGGCTTAAGCAGTAACAGAGTATTCTGCATAAATACTATTTTCCCAATAAAATGGCACTCAAGAGCAGAAGTTTCTTCCTATCCCACCATGGCAGGGAGATGCAGATCAAAGATACCTTTCCTTAGGAGAGGCAATGAAAAAACCCCAAAAACAAAACACAGGAAAAGACAGAGTGACAGCTTTAGTTTTCTAGTATTTTTTCAGCTGCTTAGGAAGTGTTTCTATAAACTCTTAAGATTTGATTTTAATTGGCCATCTACATGAGATCCAGAAGGGAAAGAAATCATCAGTGAATAAACCAGTGGGCCTTTACATTACCTAGCAACAAAAACCATTCCAATTTTTGACAAACCAGCTATTTATTGCTAGATGACCAATGAAAGGAACAGGTGATGCTCAATACCATTAACAGATACTATTATAATTCACAGAAAGGGGCACTAAATAAGCTGAATACATTTTAATCAGTCATACTCTAGTGGCCGAGCTCTACATAATTGAGGACTTACTATGGTATTGGATAGCGTTAATATCATTAGTTATTTCTCTGAGATTCAGATACACCAAAAGACATCAGAAAGTAGCTTTCACATGAACTTTATCAGAAGTGAAGACACCCCAGCCAGTCTCCGAGACCAAATTCCCAGCAGGCCGAGAGGTTGAACTGCTGCTGCCTGTTAGTATACAATCCATCAGCAACATACAAAAGTTAGAAGTATTAAATCTAATCTCTTATATTCTCAAATGACACTGGTGTTGACTTTGTGATACCAGAAAGGAAGAGGGAGTACAGAATGCTGCAACCCAATTGCTTAATGAAGAACATAAGCAGATGAAAATATGTATACTTTCAACCACATCAACTTTCGCAGCAAACTATTTGTCATGGTTTGGCAATTCCTTTTTTAGGTTTTGGACCCAGCTATTTAAAACATTATATCCTTCCAAGATACCAGTATTTTAAGAGCTCAGATTAGCAAGGTCCTTGGATCTCAGGGTATTTGAAGAATTTTTGATAGAAGCTATGCCATGCAATCAAGCACAAACATATCACCATCCTACTAACAAGCAGCTTCCTTCTCCACCATGTGGTATCGAAGAAAAATATTGTAAAATCAGTACCTGAAACACCTTTTCTGAAGACAAAACAATGCTACACTGACTGTTTTCAAAACCTTCTGTTCCTTGTATACAGAATTGAAGGCAGTGTGACAGTTCTCAGGCAAGCTTATAAACTAGGCCGAGTTAGAGTTACTACAGCTCTTCTTCAAAGTCTTATTAGTTCCCAGCAATAACAGAATATTGGGGGTTTTAAAAAAATTTATTATTTAATGATCTGAGCAATTTGAAAAAAGAGCACTTCAGTTAAAGGTCTCACAGTAGTTGTCTAACTCCAGCTGTGTTTTGAAGAAGTCTGTGACTCAGATTCTTATTGAAATTTTAACTATTCCTCTCCCTTCCATGTCGCATTTATGAAGAGTTCTGAAGGTTCTATTTTAAACATTAATAACAAGTCTCATCGCTTAAGTACGTGCTAAAATAGTACAGCTTCCCTCAGGCCCAAGCAAACATCCGAACAAGAGCAGAAGGAAATGTCACATGTTTTGTTATCTTTATTGCAATACACAATCATTTCTTTTAACTCAGCTCATTTTCAAATGCTTTCGGGAACATTTGCAAGTGCTGCAAATCAAGTCAGCAGAAACAGGAAGGATTCACAATACATGTCAGCAGGTTTTGAGCACAGTGGGCATTTCAAAGGCTACTTGCTTTTCCTGAAAAATGTATTAGTTATTTTGCTAAGAAAGAAATTATTAACAGCTGATCAACAATGAGTACTATTAAGAAATAACTACTACCACATTTCTGTGCATCATCTCCCTAGCATTTCAACACAGAAGTTTTGGTTTTCATTGCTCATACGTATCTTTCACACAGCCCTCTGAAAAGGAAGAAATATGGCAAGAAAGTATTGTAAGACCCTTTGATTCTCAGGCAGCAGCTTCCAGCTCAAGTTTGGAACATTAGTTAAAAAACAGCACCTGCTTTTCAATCTAACTCAGTGTACTTAAAAGCCAGTGTGCTGCACTGTTACTGAGCCTGCTACCAGACAGAGGGGTCAGGAAAGCAGTTTAGACCTTGGGATGTTCACTGGATGTAGATAAGGAAGACTGACAAGGCTAATCTCACTAGCTTTCACATGGCTGATTGCTACCTTAAAATCTTAGCATTTAAAACCACAGTAATGGCTTTTGCAAAACAGAATGGACAACACTGTTTCTTTGCTTCCTTCCTAGGGTGACACTGACCTCTGTTCATGCAGTTGGCAGCAATCCAGGGATATACTGTATCAGAAGGCCACTACTAGCTTAGAGGCTAAGAAAAGTGAATTTGGTTTTTATGAATGCACCTACACTTTGAGACAAGATCTGTATTTCTGTAGGAGTGACAGTCCAAGCCCTCTGCATCAAACGCTGAATATTTGTGCCAAACAACCCACACAAATCGATAAATTAGTATTTAGTTATCATACTATTAGCACCAGAACAAAGTATTTTGTGACCTACAACAGTATTTATATGACCTACAACTCAGGTCATATTTGAAGCCTGATTTTACTTCCAACAATTCAGTTTGTCACTGAAGACACTTTGTGATTTTACTGTCTGATTGCCTTCACACATGATCAGAAGACAGTGTGACTAAGCAGGCCCATCTTAAAATATAAAGCCTACGCTTTCACAGCCTGCCAGGAAAGCAATTTACTGAATTTACTGTTACACAGTTTCAGTTTCAAACAGGTATTTAGAACCTCATCTTAACTTCCTCCAAAGGGTTACCATGTATTTTGGGACAAGAGAGAAGATTTGCTCCAATATGGAAAACCAAGTCAGCTGAAGAAAAAAAAAAAAAAGGGAAAAAAAGCAGCGATTAACAACTGACATTGGGGCACTTCTGCACGAGCCAAAAAGAAGATACACACGCATGTCTGAAATCTAGCAGCCACTCACTAAGCAATCAGAACAAAACTAAATTCTAATGCCAGAGCAGAAAAAAAATTGAACAAGTCTGAATCAAGCAGAGAACAAAGTTCCTCTGACCGTGGAAACAGCTTATAGATTTGTGGGCAGCTTCATTAATACACAAATTCTAGTCTGAGAGATCAAAGTGATACAAAGATTTAATAAACCGGATATTTTTTCACTCCCAAAGCAGTTACTGCTCTGACAGTGAGACTTTCAGTTTGGTTCAAGCATGGGAGCAAAATCAGCTTACAGTCTGAACGTGTAAAACAAAAGTAACAGCATCTCTCCATACTTAACTCCTACAACTTCTCCTTTATCTCTACTACATTCTCCTTATCTCAGTTAATGCAGAAGCATTTAAAGCAACCGTCAAGGACACAGTGACCTCAGCAATGGAGCTTCCTCATGCTTAGACAAGAGACATGGTCACCTTAAGTACAGAGATCCTAAATTCCTGCTGAGCTTGGTGCACAAAAGCTGAATCAGAACTCAAAGTCATAGCACAAGTTCCATCAGTTCAAGGAAAGTATTGCTTGTCCAGAGATGTGAAACCTTATCCCAGCCTGTTAAATACAAAGGTATTATTTTAAACAGCAGGTTAGCCAAACATAAGGCAGGTAACACGCTTGACAGCTACTTGCACAATAGAATGAAAGTAGAAATACTGAGACTCTGTAACAGTATATGAATACACCTTGCAAGTTACATGGGATGGGAGTCTGTGTGCATACAAAGGCCCAGAGGTAGACCAGACTCCTACACTAGTGTCAAGCAAGAACTTCTCTTTTAAGAGGTCTTGTTTCTTAGTCAGACCTTTCCCTGGTTACAGACATGCATCCAGTCCAAAAGCTGCATCTTTGGCCAGGTAGGGCCAGTAACTCAGGGCACCAATATTTACCATAGTTTTTTAGTAAGGGACTTCATCTTAAGTTCACAATCACACATTTGTCTTAATCCAAACTATTTAAAAATATTTTAAGGTCAGAGTAACATGAAAAGAAACTGGGCTAAACTGAGTAATCACTTAAACCAAGAATAAAATGCATATGAAGGTCTCTTAATTTTTATATTGCCCTTCTGCAAGGAAGAACCACACAGCATGAACTCCATGTGGGCCTCCTGCAGCAGAAAGATAACACAGATATCAGCTCCTCACACTCTCAAGGCCTCAAGCAGTTACACAACAAGTTGTCTAAACTCAACTCTTTCCACATTCTGACATTTATGTTTTTGCTCAGGCTTCATCAAGTTATTGTCTTCAGGTCATTAAAATTTTCCACCCAAAATCCACACAGGTTTAATAATAAAGTAACCATAATGAAGATCAGCTACAAGAAGGTTTAGTCATCTTCCACTCAAAGCTAATGAATGCGCATATACTGACCTTTAGTCAAAACTATTTAAATAGTACTTAAAGGACGCTACATAAGGTACGGAGGCTAAAGTTATGGCACTTCTTTGGTAAAAGCACCTCTATTCTCTGATCATTGCCTGATTTATGGTTCTACACAGCCAGAGATTCCTATAATTTCTCCCCTGCTTCACGAGTAAGCAGAGAAGAATTAACTGTTCATGTACTTTTAACTATTTCTGTAAGAGAAGAATGTAAACACAGAGGCATGTGATGGCTTCTAATTTAGAAGAATTTCTTAACTTGAGTGTCTTGAACTGTGGTTAACTTTTCCCTTTTAAGCTGTTTATACACTCAGGTTTTTAAAGATCTTCATACACCTTTAAGAGACATACCATCTAAAACGTAGCAACAGATCATACAAAGCTCAGGAAAGTTATTTGCTAATGCATTCAGTATTCCAAACAGATATGCTAGTCTAAGTCAGGATAGCCAACTAAGGTACATGAATTTACTACAAATCCAGCAGATTCTGAAGGCATATATACGACCTCCACATTGCAATGCCTTATCAAACTATACACACTGCCCCATAACTATTTCAACAGCACTTGCCACAGCCACTACTGTTATGACTCCATTTAAAAACATCCCAACTACCCCTCAGAACTTGAATACAGCTAACAGCATGAGTTTTACCTTGTGTTGTTTAAAAGTTAATTGCTGCCTCTTGGAATTAGTTACTGCATTTTCTTTTTTCATATGAATAATTTGTACTGCTGTTGCTTGTGGTCAAGACGTATAGCTCCAGCAACTAGACATTTTAATCTTTATTCTGCAAGAAGACAGCTTAACTCATTACTTCCATAAAGGGCTCAGGGCCAAAGAGGGGGGAAGGAAGAAAATTTTAAACAGATTCTGTTTTACTGGAAATAATCATGTCCACCCATGTTTCTTCAAACTATTTACAGCCTTCTGGAAGCAAACAGGCTGAGCAGTCATGTGGTTAGGAGGCAAAGCATTAGAAATAGTTTGTGACCAGTAGCCCAATTCTTTGGTAGAGGAGGGAGTTTGCTTCTGTTACGGCCAAGAATCACAGGACTGTCAGAAGGTTCTGTAGTTAAGAGAACATTTTCAACAGTTATTCTAACAGACTGCTCTAGCATTTTGCTTGACTCAGCAATTGACAAAAGAAGTCCAAAGATGTAAAAACAAAACCCCATAAAAGAATGTCGTATGGAAATATATATAGTGTAGTATGATCAAGTCACTTACCTTTAAATTTTGACCGAATGTTTGCTAGTTCTTTATTTATCCTCTTTATCTCTGCTTCTTTACTTTTGCCTGAAAGGAAAAGAAAATGTATCAGGGGACACTTCTTTGGACATCCCTCTGCCATCTTAAGCATCTTTTCACCCAAACAGAAACATACACACATCAGAAGGAGTTATTACTCTCCAATTTCCAGCACTGGAACTAAAGGCAAACAGAGGTAACTTAAGCATCGCTTTATAGGGGAATTTGAGAAGCTCTAAGGACCTCCCTGTTTCAAGATGTTTTGCAGACTTTAGACAGTGTCACTTCCATATAACCTGAGATGCCACTGCTACTGACTTTCACAAACACTTCAGTTTCTCTGTTCCTGAACTACGCAGAGAAAAGTGAATTTTACTTCCTGTGCAATTACTAAGTTGACAGTGCTTTGAAGGAGTGAGTCTCCTATGCACAATCTTATAAAGAGGCAGCTCATGTTATTTCTCACCTTAAGGGCAAGCCAATTTATTGCTTCTCTATTGAACAGTCATTCAGTTCAACATTAAAACCGTTCTTAATAGACTGAAGAGGAAAAGCAGTAAACTCACAAGGTAAGCAACAGGAAACTCATCAGATACAAGTTCAGATTTTCAATGTACCTCATGAAAGTCATTTGAAAACCAGAAATATTTAAAATTCACACTTTATTAGATGACTTTGCAACCTTATATACTTCTCAGCATCATCAGTATTTTGTATCAGCTTTTGATTCCAAGAATAGATATTGGGATTCCTAGCACCAATTCAAGTTATATAGAGAAATAGCTGCAGTTTAAATTCTAAAAATGCAAACTTATTTGAGTAATATTTGCATTGTCCAAACCAAAGCAGCTTACTACCCTTTAACACTTTAGTTTTTGGTGACTGAGATTCTACAGAGGTCTGGGTCCATTGTCCTACATGAATAGGAGCACAGAAGGGTAGAACAGCCAGTTCAGGCATTGTAATCAGTTGCTTGTCATTTGAGGGAAGCAAGTGAAGTGCACTTCAGCAATGAAGAACCAGCTATTTAGTTCTGTTGTTAATTCAGATATGCACCTACTCAAACTTTCAAGAACTCTAAAACTTTCGTCCACTTTCCAAAAGTTTCAATCAGTTCCAAGTGTTCCAAAACATTAACTAGAAGCAGAAAATGACAGCTTCTTTCCCTCTTCATCACATATATTTGGCTACAAGGTTATGAGTAAAAGTCTCCTAGCCCTGGTTCAAAATGGTCCAACCTTATGAGTAGTGGGGATCACATGCCCTGCATTCACACCACACATTTCCCCACATCACTGGGATCACAGCTACAGCCATGAATGTGCACGTACAGGATGTGACAAGGCTTGAAGAGCAGATCATGACCAGCATTCCAAAGTACCTCCAATCTCACCCCTTTTTTCAATAGAAACATCTCACTGCATTTAAATATCCCACTATATTTGCATGTCCAAAAGCCTGTGTCACCCTATGACTGTTAATCCTCCCTTTATGATTCCAAAGGGGATCTTACAGCAGGCCCTATGAAAGGTGATTAAGTAACTCAAGGAAACAAGTGCCTTAGGACAGCTAAACAGCAAAGTGCAAGGGAATCCCTTGCCAAGTACAAATGAATCCAGATTTTGTAACTCCTTGACTTAGACTCAAAAAATTAAACTGAAATTACGCACTTCTGAAACCAACTCTTGCATAAGACGAACAGAACGGGTTTGTATTAATCTGCCTCTAACAATGACCACCAGAGAACAGACCGGGAGCAGCCACAGCACACTGTACAAATGGAAATGTTAGGCCCAAAATAGAAGCAACTACTTCAGTTTGCCTTGTCATTTTAACAGAATACCTACAGACCCCACATATTTGCTTAAAATTGATTTTTTCCATTCTACAACAGTGTTTTGTAAGGGCCACTGCTCAAAGGACTGAAGTGCAGAGTGCCTTGGCAGGCACTCCACATGGCAAAAAACAACCCACAACTTCAGAGCTCAATAATTTACAATACCTCTTCTGAAACAAATTGTAGTTGCTATCTGCATGCACCTTGGTTTCCAGATAAAGCAGAAGATAATGTCCACAGTTTTAATTTGACCTAGAAATTCCAATTAACTTCTAGAACGACAAAGCTAGAAAACACAATATAGTTCCCTCCGTTTATAAAGATGCATCTGTTAGCATCACAAAGTTTAACCAGTTTTCACTAATATATCACTAATAATGCAACACACAATGAGTTTAGTTCTAATTTAACTTGTGAACCTAAAGAAAGCTGGTTTTGAAGCAGTAACACTATTTATTGTGTAAATTAGCAGCAAGTTGTACAATCTAAGACCTGAAGTGTCTTCCTTTATAGATTTTGGATTTGTCTTAATTGGATTATTTGCCCTGTGCACACAACAGAGATACTCAAGTGTTTGCTTCTAGAGCACTTGCCAGCATTAGGAGTTCATTACTAGACTGAAGCAAGTCATTTGCTCTGGGGTCCATCCTCTGAGAACAGGGGGCCACAGTAACATACACCAAAAGGGTGCAACTGTTTATGTAAATAAACAACACTCCAATTTTGTAAGCTATTTCTTTTTAAAGACCTCAAAACACTTCCCTTATTTCCAGCCATTCATCTGCTCCCAATGAAAATTTTAATTTCCTAAAGCTATTAACTTATTTTCCCTTTTACCATGGGAAGAGCACATCTCATTAAGACATAACCACTGAGTCTGGGGATTTTGTACTTAATTTACTTTAACAGGGCAGAGAATATAGACCTCAGTCTGGGACATTGCTAGCCTGAGTAGGATATTTAGTTATTTAAATTTAGAAACGAGGTCTTGTTCGTATCTTTAACTTACATTTGTAAGGAAAGTGAATTGCAATATTTACTTTGAATGATTAGCAATTGTTTCTCTAACCTCAGCAAGCGTGGTAAAAATCACAATTTTAAAATGTTAAAAATGGGGTGAGGAAAAGGAAACAGTAATACATATCAGCCAGCTTTTCTTATCCCAAGATGAAATCAAGGCCATCTTTTACTTTTTTAAAACCACCAAAACCTCTTGGCAAACCTTTCAAGCAGCATTATTTACCTGCTATACTCACAGATTACCAGTTACTGCTAAAAATTGGGTTCTTTGTGTCCTAAGCAAGCAACAGAGCATTAAGCAAAGCCTGACTAAAATACTTCAGGAATTTGTGAAGTCAGCACCTTTGGTAGAAATAGTCTGCAGGCTCAGCAACACAAACATGGAAATCCCACCCCCATGCACACAGCTGTAGCAGCGAGATGACAGGAACACCCATAGTCACATCTGAAGGCTTATTCTCTCCAATTTTAAATCTTGCTTAGCATATGAACAAAAGCCTATTTCGAATAGTTCCTTCAGGCTGTTCTATTTTGAAGACAGTATATGATCACAACCACACTGTGACCAAACATAAACAGCATAGCAATTAGCTGGTGATAAAAGCTTAACTCCATATATTGGAAATCACATTGAACAACTAAGTTTTCACCTTATTACTAATTACAATCTATGCAAGCCTGCAATTGTAGTTTTAAAGAACAGCACCAGCACACCAAGTGTTAAATGTCACTGAGGACAATCACATAATGCTGAGGACAACTCACGAGTTAAAACCAAGCTGAAGTGTCTAACCCCAAATTTCCTCAGCTCCAGCAGTTATATTGTATGGTAACTTTCTTCAAACATGATTAACTGCTTATATTAGAGGATGATAAAGCAAAACAAAATCTCACAGTGGAAGGCAGCTTCCATTGCAAAGGACAAAAGAAAATAGAAGTATTATAAACCAAGGACCAATTTCTAGCTAGATCTTCCGTCCCACTAAATGTGAAAGGGAGGGCACTGTTAAAATGTGTTTGATTAACGAAGAAATTTTCATCGCATTACCCTGACTTGCCAACACTCACTGAATAATTTCTACATGCGGATTTTATTTTTACCATCACTAGAAACACTCAAGTAGCCTTTAAGACAGTAAAAAGGAAGATGATAGCTGAAGGAGTGCTACACTGCAGGAAGAGAGGTTTACGTTTCAGAGCTAACAAAGGCAACTGCTCTGCCACGCTTCCAGGCTATGACCCAGCTCCTACTCTCATTAAATTATCAGAGCTGTATACCAACAAAATGTTCTGTAACCACGCCAATCAACTTGGAAAGGCTTTAATAAAGGTCATGTCATGTATACAGACTGATGGGTAGGACAGTAGTTAAGCCAGAACAAAAGAAAATTACGTTCCATATGAGTTCAAGCCACATCCTTCTCATTTTCCCTTATTCAGACTTCTACCATTTTAACAGACTATGATTAAATATCCATAATAAGTTATTAAAAGAGGTGACTGCAAGTCAGTAAGCTTTGGGTTGCTGTTTTGCTCAAAAGACATGTAGTGTTTATCGCCTTACAGCCCTAGTGTATGAGTGCTGCTCATCTTCTCCAAGATGAGTACCGAGCACAGAGGTATCCAGCCACAACACAGTCCAAGGTGCTTATGGGTGATTACTTCACATTTGGCAGCTTGTCAGGCTTCAGACTCCATCATGCTGCCTACTGCCTTCATTAGGCAAGGTAAATTTAGTCTGCAGAGCAGTATTATCTTTAATTACCATCTTGTTTAACAAAGATAGAGTAGGGAACATCATAAGTCACACAGCTCATCAAAGAACCAACTACTATTCTTGTATTTCCCAGTAATCCAGGCTATAGTCAGCACTTCAGTACTGCATAAATACACCTCCATACCTCTGGAGCTCTGCATTACAATCTAAAGAATGAGAAAACAGAAGTTACAGGAAAGGGGTTTGTTGAGTCCATTCATTTGAAAAGAACACCTGACATATCTTAATAGTAACTTGGCAGCAGGGTTGCCAGATTAAGCAAGTGCTTCAAAGTTAGAATTAGTGAGTTGCTTGTGGCTCACTCAGACAGTGACCTGCTCCATCAGGATTAACTTGTTGCTATACTAACTGCAGACTGCTTAAGACAAGTTTGAGGCACACAACCCACCTGTGCTAACTAGAACTGCTACTAGTTCTTAAATTTCATACAAATCACTTGATATACTTCTGACCAAGCCTACACATTCATTTTCCAAAGGAACGGAGAAGTGTTTTTTCTATCAGCAGCTACACAAATACTGAGCAGAGCAGATTTCTGCAGGCAAGGCCTTGAGACACAGGCATATTGTCAACAATTTAAAGTAATAAATAAATCACTTCACAAAAGTTTAGATGTTCCCAGTGCTCATCTGGCTCCAATACGCTTACAGTCAGCAATCAGTGTAATTGAGCCCAGCCAATAATTAATTTATTTTGAATGTATGTACGAGTGAGAACTGCTACACTGTGTTACCTCTTAGCCTTACCTGCCCTATGGCCATCTGACAATTTATGATTACAGATGTACCACTGCTGGCATGAACAACTATAAAGTAGAGGGTAGGAGGCTCTGCTAGCACAAGAAAAAGCCTGCCACAACTCTGTCATGCTTCTTGAAAGCCAGTAGTAGCGTGACTATTTGTGGCACTACAATAAGCCTAACATAACATGAATTCTGTTCACATTCAATTATCAAACAGGCCTTGAAGAGAGAGGACAAGTCTACTTTTCTGTTTAGAAGAGAGAATACAAATACCACCAAGGTTAAGAGCAGGAACTTCTCTTAATTCCTTAATGGCTAGGAACACTTACTTGGAAAGAACACAGTTCTTACACAAAAGATAAATTCTCAATTTTAAAGGTGATATTAGACATCTTCCCTGAGAGCTGTGAGTCACTGTTTTCCAAACGCGGGAATTTTTCTGGTTGGTTATGTTTTCCTTAGCCTCTACATTAGGAGCATCTAAGCTCATCAGCCACTTCGGTGGGAGAGACAGCACAGCCAAACTGCTACTCAGCTTCCCTTTGGCAAAATATTGATAGTTTCAGAGTCACTTTGATTCAAGGCTATGCTTCCTAAGAGACAGCTACAGATAGTTCCTAAACACTGCTCCCATCCTGGCATACACATTCCTGCTACTACCTTGTATTGCTGCAGGTCAGTTAGGGAGCCAAACAGCCAAAAGCAAGATGGGTTTATCCAAAGGCTAAGTCATGCCAGCTTTACTACAAGTGATAGTGCCAGAAGACATGACCAGGTATAGAGCAAGTTCACCATTCACTGTCTAAACATGCATTAGTTGGCATAAAGCAATCAAATGACCCACTTGCCTTTCCTATTGCTAAAATAGCCTGCAAGCATGATGCAAAGACTACACTACATTCTTGAACCCTGCTGTCAGGAGCAGAGAAAGAAACTGGTTGAAAGAGAAAATCAAAACAAATACTAGTGTCTCTACTGTAAAAATGGTAGAGGAAAATATGCATGTAAAGGTAATCAGTACCTCCATTCTTGCCTTGTGAAAGAGCTTTTATAGTACTTATAATACTTACTCATATCAGTAAATTAAACCACTACTTTTACCTGCCAACAGGACAGATACTCATGTTACAGCGCTAGAGGATAGATTAGCCATTTGCTATGCAGCTCATGATCTCCAATGAACTAAAACACCAAATCCATCCTCCAACTCTCCCTAATCTCTCAGCTGGCTCTTTAGCACAGCAGGGAAGAGGGCAAAAGCAAGGCAGACAGGTTGCACAGAAATACATTAGAGTGGTCTGTTTGCCCATCCTCACATTATCAGTCTGTCTACATAAACTCCTTCATTTGGTTAATCTGGAGTGCTACAATAGAGGTGCAAGCTCCAGCTCCACCTGAGTATGTCTGACGGAGCATGTTGGTGCTACTGTTTACAAACTCACTGCACAACTAATCCAAACAGACTACAATAAAATACTGAACACCTTTACAAAATATTAATATGGCTTCACTTTTGTTCACAAATCAACCTGTTCAAGGCTGCAGAACAAGAAGCTTTTTGTTTACTGATATGCTAACATCCTGTTATGAATGAAAACAGGAGTGCATGCTGTCCTTCCACAAGATCTATTTGATCAGAAGAAAGAAGTGCCCGTCTGTCATGTTGAAGATCATGAATGGCACAAAGACAGTTGGAGATTGTTGTGTCTTGGGACATCCTGCAGTGACTAGATATCTGAAGACAGAGAGCAGTGACCTACTGATCATATTTAAGAACTTTGTAGAGTACATTTTCTAATATTCTGCACAGTAAGTGAACTACTATCCACAGAACTGAGTTCTTCCTCCACTATGCCACTAGAGATTTGCCCCTGTAACAACACTTCTCAGGAAACAGCAGGGAGTCACAGGCTTTACTGTAATCCACTAATCCATTAACTCCTTGTCCTCATAAAAGAAAAGAAGTAAGAGCACAAAAGCAGCTTTCCAATCCAGATGTATTAAATTGCAACAATTTAATACAAGTTTAATGATTTTAGATGCTTACCATGGCTGGTTTTTTCTAACTAAGCACCACAATTTAAGAAAAATTTGAGAAGTAACCAGGTAATAGGGTCTATCTTAAGACCAGATCTTTCCCCAAACCAACTGAAAGCTTACTGGAAGTTCATGTCCGAGTGACTTTGTGACATACAGAACATCTGTCTGGAAGTTTACTGGGCAAAACAACACTGACTCCTATCAGAAGAGAAGCTTTAAGCCAAGAAGATATGCAAACAGTAAGTGCAGGATTAAGTTTCTACATAAAGCAGCTCTTCCTCCTTCCTTGACTGAGCAGCATCCAAGTAGTCATTTCCTTGAGCAGTCTTTTCACACTGTAGAGTAACACTGCCTTCAACAAGGTAAGGCACCTATTTGCACTGATTTACTACAAGTCACTGTGGACTCTCTTCTACCTTAGTTCATGTTCAAATAGCAGAACAGTTTGAGGCCTATTGTAGTTTAGCTATTACTTCTAAACTACTGTTTCAGGGGCCTTAAAAATCCTTTTGAGCTCATCAATTATTTCAGATATGTAATAGTCTCTGCAACAGTCCTTAATTTCCTCTTATCAGTCCTGATGGGCAGTCTTTATCCAAAGGATTTCAAATTAAGCAGGTATCATATTTTCCAGGGTATCTAATGGAGAGGCAGGATGTCACATGAAAGATTCTAGCTCTTTACCACCTCTCATCCATTACTCTCCCCTAAGCCAACCATGCACAAATTAAACAAGCATAAAAAAACCCCTAAACAAAACAGAGAAAAAAAACAATCCCATCCCCTCAGAGTGCTATGAAATGAGCAGGAGCAAGCCAAAACAGAGAAGCCATGGGAAGAACACCAGTTTTGTTTTAGAGATCCTCCTCAGACTAATCTCATGCTAATTGTGTTTTCCTTAAATCACTCTCCTGCAAATAGTAGCAAGTGATGCAAGACTTAGTGCTTATTATAGCTCTAAGCAGCACATTCTTAGGACTGTTTTTTCAGGCCAGAAACTGACCATATTAGATGGGCTGCCATAGCCTTGCAAAAGAAACAGAAGAGCAAACCAAGATGCTTTGCCTTCCCATTTCTTCAAAAAGGTAAGTAATCTAAGAATACATGTAAAGAAAGGTCACTGACTGTCTAGAGAAGTATTTCAAGTTCTACTTTAACACTACATGCAATGCAAACAAGAACACACTCCTCAGAGAGCAGTGCAGTAGCTTTAGCCTACACACCGAAAGCTTATTACTGACATATAATAATTACTGACAGGTAACTAAACCAAGCTGTATGTGCTCAACTCACTCTATGTCAAGTTTGTTTCCCTGGGTGGCTGTTCTTACAGAGAACAAACAACTCTATACATACCTATGTAGACATTTAACCCACATACATTCCGCTCCCACCTACACCTGTAATGCACTCTGTAACCTACCATCCATTCAAACAGGTGATCATCATATGATGACTTTAATGAACCATCTTTTTTCAGTCCCCACTTGCTGCTCTGTAACCTGATGCATCAGTCCCAGTACAGTGAAGCAAAGACACATTTTGGGAGGTTCAGCTTCGGGATGTTATCCTTTGTCCAGTACAATGAAAATTTAATGCATTAAATTCTAGCAGAAGAGATAGACCTTTGTTTATTATATTTGTTGGATTTTATTTAAGGAAAAAGCATGGCCTGAGGAAAAAGAAACAGTAACTTGGAAGAAAACATACAAAGAAACATTTGGAGAACAAACTAAGGAGTCCTTCCTCCGTCTGTCCAACTTCTGGGGCAACACTGAAAAGGTAAGACAGTTATCTAAAGTAGTGAGGGAAATTAACTGTCTTGTCCTCCAAACCTGTGACAAAAGCAGCTTTTGCCTCTGCCTCAACACATTTCACCATCCTAAGAGGAGATGGCTTCCCAATTTTACTGTGGAGCAGGAGGTTACTAGTACTACACTTAATACTGTAAGAGAAACTACTTCTACATTCATGCCTGCAAATGAAAGGAGAAAAGCAAGCTTTCCTGGTTTTCAGGGTGAATAGTAGGTAGCACTGTTGTTGCAGCAGAATAGGTTGAGTGACAAATGACTTACAAGTATTTCATTGCAAGATAAGCATAAAGCTGTACTCAAAAAAAAAAATGAAAGCAGACTCCTGATGATGTATCTGTCAGCTAAGACAGCTGGAGAGTTTATAAAGCACCATCTTGCATAAGCCAAATTGCTTCAGCAGCTCTGCAGTACATACACGAGAAAACACTTAACATACTACTTAAGAATAAATATTTCTTCCAGGGGTCCATATGCTTATAACACATGCAGATCTTGTTAGGTTTTAGTTCATAAGGCACATAATCCATGCAGTGACAAGGACTCCTCCTGACCTGAACTCCTAAACTGGGATAGCACTTCACCAAACCACAAGATTCGGAGCTTTCAGCTCCACTCCGTCATAATCTTTTGTACAGCATAGCCACACCTATTTTCTCAGTCACACCAACCAAGCACTAATTAACTGGGCTATCCTAATCAAGTACTGCAGTTTGGCTTTCAACCTGTAGTTTTCTTGTCTCTTCTCTGGTGTCTATGAAAGATAAGTTAAAAACCTACTTACTGTAGTAATTCATATATGTTACAAAACAATCCAAATGAGCAAGTCCCTAGAAAAGCCCATACACCTACTGGCAAATTGACAGACATCCAAAAGGGTTATTTTCTAAAAACCATTTTTATCTGCCATCTGCACTAGGACCTCCACATGCAAAATGCAGAGCCTACAATAAGAAGTTGTCCTGAAACAAAATTCCGGAAAGCTATGAGGAACTGAAAGATAATTCATTTTCTTGTATTATCATATTTTGAAAATTCACTTGATCTTCGTATGAATAAAGAACATTTCATTTTGAAAAAAGACACTCAATATGACAACTTCACAGAGACTAGAGCAAAGTCAAAGTGCTAAGAAGCCTCTCTTAGCCTTGAAATATTTTACAACTGCTGCTACAAGTAGTATGCCAACTTCCTTTAGCGAAAAACATCACAGACTTTTGAGAAATCAGCGTACTTTAAAACAGTCTGCTTTAAAAATTACACATGGCATAGAAGCATTAAAGACAAAAATCAAGAAGTTTAATAGATACACCAAGCGCCAAAAATATGTCTTAACAACACAGAAGTGACAACCAAGCTTTTAAGTATTAAAGACAGCGCAGTAGTGCGAGCTGCTTGTTCACAATCAACTACAGTTGTAAACACTGAAAACTGCTATCAAGTAAAACTTATGTGAAGCCTGCAACAGACTGGTATAAAGACAGGCAAGACAGGCATCACTCCCAAATCAGTAACATATCAAACCTGTAAGAGAATCCTGCATTATTTAGTGCTGCGGACATTGTAGATACAAATGTCCAAGAAATAAATCTTGATGTAAGGAGATCAAGCATTTCCAAAGGTAGATGGTCAAAATTTACATAAGTACCCCCCAGAAGTTTAGGTTACTTGATTAATTTGAAATCACATGTTGTGCATCCACCTGAGCACAGTCAGCACACGACTGCATTTTCATTTTTCAGCAAGATCTATGATGTAGAATTCTTATCTGTGCAAAATTTTTCAGAATACCTCCTCATACACACCATGTTTCACCATTACTCATAATCTGGAATGGTTACTGGCAAACTAGAAGTGCCAGGCCTTTGTGGCAGTATTAAAAATAGATACAAAAGTCCAACAAAGCCAAAATTTGGATTGAAATTAAGAATGCCTGCTAGAACTTTGCACGTCACTGCAACTGTCAGATATTTAGTCCAATTTTAAGGCTAGAAGTAGAGGTCAACAGCTGCACTGGTGTCTAGCTTCCCTCCCATCTCAGAAAAGGAATGCTTGCTTTCTTTGCTTAGCCAAAAGATGCTGTTCACCTAAACAGCTGCTACTTTTTGCTCTTGACAACAGCTAGCTCCTCACTGAAGAGGCAAAGAGGGAGATTTAGCCAATAGCAGTGCCTGCAAAGCACAGAATCTCCAGAGTACTTTTGTGAATACTCCAGGAAGTATTTTTGTGAATCTTAGTGTACATTAGCCCGTGGTTAGCTGGCAGCACTCAGAGCTCTGCTGAAGAAAAGGCTCCAATGCCATTCACAGCTATTTGGAAGCTACATAGATCACCTACTAGTGGGAATACCAGCTCTTTTGCAGCTGTTTAGAAGATGCTGTTACTTTTTTCATTATGAAGATAAGAAAGATACACAAGCAATTACAGCTCCCAAACAGCTGTCTGGACAGAGACAAAATATATGAGATATACCACTATTTGTTTAAACAGTCAAAGTGTTAACATTTTATTTGTATCACCAGTAAGTTACATTTTTGTGTCTCCTGCAGATAAGGAGAGCATGAAAGGTTTGTTGTCCCATCTGGACTGAGGTAGCTTCAGCTCTGTTCCCGCACTGCCTTGTAGGGAAATAAATACCTAATTTGTTATATCCTACAACCTTAAATTTTGTTATTCCACATCCCTGAACACAGGTTACAAACCTAAGAGCTTGAATGTTTCTCCTGTATTTACTTCTAGTAAATTCCACTGAAAACAAGAGTGGACAAATTCACTAACCAGCTGCAAGACATGAGACACTGATGAATCAAGTCATACTTCTTCTAGCTAAATCAATAAACACAATGATTAAAAAAAATCATTGTGAATTGTACTGGGTAGATGCAACAGCAAGTCCTAAATGCTATGACACCAAGTGGAACTATGTTACACGTGTAGCTTGCACAGAACACCAGGGCACTGGAAAATGCTCACTAAATAGCAAGGCCAACCAGACAAAGCACAAGAGCATTCGTGTAACCTTGAACTGCTACACTACACATTTTATAAGCCACCTTCTACACACAGAAGAGTGAAGTCTAAATCAACCTAAGGATCTGCAACTCTGTTCTGAAAATTAAAACCCAAACCACTCAAACAGCTTCTGCTCTAAGGAAGATTATCAGCCTTGAATTTTACATATAAAGCCCCTGTTCACATGTCTGGAAGTCCAAATCACCTGATTTCAAAGACACTACATTTAAATGGTCTCATTTTACCAGTATAATTCTTCCCCAGGTTTTTTGTATTAGAAGTCATCAATATGACGTTTTCCAAGCCCAGTTAGAACAACATGATTTCTATTAAAAAATTCTCCAAATCTATTTATATCTTTAGGGAGAAGACCTTACTGCCATTGCTCCACTGCTTTTAAAATAGCCTCAAGTGATCTACAGAGGCACACAGGTGGACAAAATAGAGCTGTTTCATCACACCAACCACAGCGACCTTAGCCCTTCCCCAGGCTATTCCTGCCACATCATACACTTAGATCTCTAACTCTGATTAATATTAAACTATTGTATGCAATTCTCGGACAGAAAGGAAGACTGAGCACTGAGGTGTGCCCCCACACATACCCCTTCCCTCCACACCAAGCACCAGCAGATTTGTACTCCTCCTCTCCCGCTGCACACTCACAGACACGCTCCCCCCCCTTCTCTCAGGAGGGCGGGGAGGGGGGGCACTTACTCGCACCCCCCTCCATCCCATTTTTAATTACACTGATCCCAAGCCATGATTTCCGTCAAAGCAGAATCTTAAAGCCAATTTAAGCCAAGCCTAGGCATACGCACTGAGGGCCCTGCTCTCAGGCGCCTACAGAGGCCTGTTTTCCATCAGTGACGTGATGAACCGAGAGCCGCTCAGGGATCTGGAAGGAGCCCAGGGACGCCTCTCCCTGCCCCGCCACACACCCACCCGCGCCCCGGCACCGCTCCGGCGCATCGCGAACAACGGCGGCACCGACCCCCGGCACCCCCTCTGCCGGGGCGGCCACCGCGACACTCAAGGACGGGGGAGGGGAGTGACAACGGTGGTGAGGGAGGAGGGAAACACC